>JAJHZJ010000950.1:0-25000 GCA_023548195.1 Bettongia penicillata ogilbyi
TATTCATATTTAACCTATGTGCTAATCTCTAGCATATTCTGTAACATATATTGTATGCCTATATAGCATATGCAGTATAATAATTGTAACACATATTTACACATGCATGTAATATGTGTGTGTTTGTCCTTCATTGCCAAAGAAGACCATGCCATAAGAGAAATGATGTCATGACTTGCACTTGACTTTGTTTTGAGTGAGGGAAGGTTGTGCAGGTCACCAGCCTCATTTCTCCTCCAGAGCCATCTGAATCCAGTGACCAGATATTCCTCAGGATGCCTGGAGATGACCCAGGATGAGATGATTGGGGTTAAGTGACTTGCCCAAGGTCACACAGCTGGTGAGTGTCAAGTGTCTCAGGTGAGATTTGAACTCAGGTCCTCTTGACTCCTGCACTGGTGCTCTATCCACTGCACCACCTAGCTGCCTTGCATATAATATGACCATATTATCATTATGCTTATCTTCTGAAAGTATACCATCAAAGAAACCTAACGAATTGTAGAATGGCAAAACAACAATGAAGTCAACTACTTCAATCATGTCATTTGCTGTTGTTGTCCATCAACCAACTGGCATAATGACCTTATGGTCTTTGATTCATTTTGTAGGGGACTTTTGTTTTGTAAATATACCTCATCTAGGTTGGGCCCCCCTTCTAGTGTGAAGCCATATAACTGTTAAATGACCACAGATTTAGGTAATTATTACTGTGTTAATAGAGTCATAGGCAGAGAAATATGAGAGAGAGAGAGAGAGAGAGAGAGAGAGAGAGAGAGAGAGAGAGAGAGAGAGAGAGAGAGAGAGAGAGAGAGATTGAACTATGACTTCATTGGCCCAGGAAAAGACTAAATTACTCTACCTGTATAGAGTACTGGTACTCTACCAGTATATCTCTTTAACTTGAACTCTTAGAGAGATACTAGGACATTGAGAACTGGAATGAGTCACCTTGGGGTCACACAACTGGAGTATGTCAGAGGAGGGATGGAATCCAAGTCTTCTTGGCTTCAAGATTGGCTTTCTAAACAGCACCTCTCAACGTCTCTCAACTGGAAGAGAAGAGTAGGAGGAGCCAAGATGGTGAAGTAGAAAGATTCACATATGCTAGCTCCGAACCCACAGCCCGTAAATTACCTGTAAAAAGAACTCCGAACAAATTCTGGAGCAGTGGAAGCTGCGCAGCAACAGAGTGGAGGAGATTTCTGTTCCAGAGAGCCCTGAAAAACTGACCCCAAAGGTCTGTTGAGTACCAGACCCAGAGCAGAGCCCAGCCCTTCCTTGGCCACGGGGCACTGAGAGGAGCAGATTTGAGTAGGCTTCAGGGACAGAATCTCCAGTGGCCACGAGGGTCCCTCAACCCACAGGCACTACAGGTCAGTGAGAGAGCCTTCTGGACTGGCTGAGAAGGGAGTGGGGTGTCTCCCTAACTCAGGCCCCTTTGGGAGGCAGCAGTGGCCAGGAGCTCCCAGAGTAGACAGGACCTCAGGTCCATTGTTCAAGGTCTCCGAAAAAACCCCTGAGGGAACTGAGCCCTGCGAGGCTGCCTGCCCCCACCTGAGAACCTGAACTTAATCTCTCACACTGAATAGCAGCCCCACCCCCCACTGAAATCCCTGAGGCTAGGAAGTAGCATTTGAATCTCAGACCCCAAGCACTAGTGAGGTGGGGGTAGAGAGGAATCTCAGAAGTCAAGCAATTGGCTGGGAAAATGCCCAGAAAAGGGGAAAAAAAAAATAATACCATAGAAGGTTACTTTCTTGGTGAACAGATGTTTCCTCCTTTCATTTCTGATGAGGAAGAACATTACTTACCATCAGGGAAAGACATAGAAGTCAAAGCCTCTGTATCCCAAACATCTGAAATAGATATCCAATGGGCTCAGGCCATGGAAGAGCTCAAAAAGGATTTTGAAAATCAAGTTAGAGAGGTGGAGGAAAAACTGGGAAGAGAAATGAGAGAGATGCAAGAAAAGCATGAAAAACGGGTCGATACCTTGCTAAAGGAGACCCCAAAAAATGCTGAAGAAAATAACACCTTGAAAAATAGGCTAACTCAATTGGCAAAAGAGGTTCAAAAATCCAATGAGGAGAAGAGGGCTTTCAAAGCAGAATTAGCCAAATGAAAAAAGAGGTTCAAAAGCTCGCTGAAGAAAATAGTTCTCTCAAAATTAGAATGGAACAGATGGAAGCTAATGACTTTCTGAGAAACCAAGAAATCACCAAACAAAACCAAAAGAATGAAAAAATGGAAGAGAATGTGAAATATCTCATGGGAAAAAAAACTGACCTGGAAAATAGATCCAGGAGAGACAATTTAAAAATTATGGGACTACCTGAAAACCATGATAAAAAAAAGAGCCTAGACATCATCTTTCATGAAATTATCAAGGAAAACTGCTCTGATATTGTAGAACCAGAGGGCAAAATAAGTATTGAAGGAATCCACCGATAACCACCTGAAAGAGATCCAAAAAGAGAAACTCCTAGGAACATTGTGGCCAAATTCCGGAAGAGAAGAGTAGTTTCTAAATCATCTATCATCTGTATCTCTCTCTATCTCACTATTTATCTATATCTATATATTTATATTCATATATATCTATATCCATACACAAGCACATATTTATGTATACACAATATACATATATTAATATTATATATACACATATAAGGGCACATGATGTATACGTATATATAAACAACATAGTATATATAATAACTATGTATTCAATATATGTATATATGTATTATAAGTATACACATATTCAAAACATTTACAATAACTATGTCACAAATGTGCACATTCTTACTGTCCACTTCTCAAGGTCATTTGTTAACTAGGTGCATACACTGGCTAGTTAAAACATATACTTAATAAATGTTTTTTGATTGCTTCAAACAGTAATACTATAACAGCTTTCCTGAATTATATATTCTTTTACACCTTTAAAACTTATTACATATTTCTTTGATCACCATTTTTTAAAATACAAAAAAAAAATTGAAGTATTTGTCAAAGCCCTATCAACATCTTTTTAATGAAACCAAATGGACCACTATCTGAGCAGTATTAGTTTAAAATACTCTAGGCCTCTGGGTGCAGCCATAGGATCTCTTAATGAGTTATAGGGATGTCCTGCTGACTTTGATTGCTTTCAGGAAAGGAGATGTTTTTAAACGGAATATACCTATTTTCTTCTGGAGAAAATATATCATGAATAAAATCAGTTGAGAATATCCTCCCTTAAAAAATGCAAGCATGACTCTATTCATAATAAGATGTTCTCTGGGAGAAAGTATCCCTTATCCACTAAAGAAGAGGGTCAGGGAATTTTTCTTTTCTTTTCCTTTTTGTATTTAAAAATGAACTTTGACAGCCACTTTAATTGGTTATGGATTGGAGAACCATAGCAATGCATTTTCCCTTCCTGCATACAGTTCCCCCACTCATAGTTTCCTTTTTTAAATTTTTTTCTGAATACGCACTTGTCAAAGGCAGTGAATGTGACAGGCCAAAGACTGAAATTTTTATTTCATCAAAAACAAGTGGTAAAGAATTCTTTATTCAGATTTATCAGTGTCCTTCAAGTGCAGTCTGGAAAATACAAAGTATGTGACCAAAAGAAGCATCAGTTTCTGTCTTTGATGAGCACTCAGGGTTTAAAAGGTTACCTTATTTATGCCTTTAATTAAATGACAGATGCATATTATTTGAGATTTATCTAGCAATTGTGTCTTTGTATCCTGAGAGCTTAGGAAAGTGTCTGGAAAATAGGGAGAATTTAATAGAAGTTTGTTCATTGATCAACACTACTGTCAGGTAATCACCCTGCCCTTTTATATTTTATACTCAGTATGATAGGGCTCACTCTGCCTCAGTTTCCTTATTTGTAAAATTGGGATAATAACAGTACTTCCCTCCCATCATTGTGATGATTAAATGAGATATTTGTAAAAAACCAAAACAAAAAAACAAAATCAAAAGCCACTTAGCACTGTGCCTTGCTAGCAGTAGTAATTATGTAAATATTTAGTTCCTTTCCTGTTCCCTCCTTTCAGCACTCATGTTCACAACTTCAGAGATATCTTTTACTCTTCCCTCTCCCTCATCCAAACTATGTGCAATTATTTATTAAGACCTCTCAACTCTGTCTCCACAAAAGTCAGCCCCTGAGGTTAGATGCTGCTCACATCTTATTTGGAATTTTTCAATAACCTCTTAGGTGACCTTGTTGGCTCCAGTCTTCCCCTTCTTCAATCTGTCCTTCACACAACTACCAAATCAATATGTCTAAAGTTATTCTCCGTGTATGACATTCTATCTCCTAGCTCCCTGTATTGGCCTAGGCTGACCTCACTGCATGGGATGAACATCCCTCCTTAAAATTCTTGGTTTACATAGGTTCAGATTAGGTTCTATTTCCTAAATCGTTCCTTGTCTGATCTCAAGCTGTTAGTGTCTTCTCCTAGATATTATTTTGTACTTATCATGTGTGTGACTGTCTATGTATACATATCTGTGTTTATATTGTCTTCCCCAAATAGAATATACGTTTGATGAAGGCAGGAACAAAAGACATCTTGATTTTTGTCTCATATTTTTAATAGCTAGAACAGGGATAATTATATGAATCCTTGAAAATGTGCTTGTTGGGTGAATAAATGAGAATCATAGTTGGAAAAGGATTTTTATGGGTTTGTCAATACACTGGTAGAGGGAATTTTAACGCTTAAAATTTTCCAAATCAATGAATTCTAAGGTTCAGTTAAAAACAAAATAAATGCATTGCAAATCAGAGAACTTTTGGTTCCCTGTCTATTTAAATAGCAACATCCATTAGTTTTAATGTGATATTGCCCTATTCCTCCCCATCGTCACTTGCATGACTTAATATTTCCTAGTTTTCTTTTTGTTTTAAGATGGGAGAAATCAGGTTAATTCAATTCACATAGCTTTCTATCCCTAACTCCTGTAATTTTCATAAATACATAATTATAGAACTCATGCAGCTACAGCTCTATCTTAAAATCATTCTACTTTTCAAGCAACAAAAAAAGTTCAATTTTATTTACTTTGCCAAATATTTATTCAGAATCTAATGTGAGAACAAGCTAGAAACAGTTGCCCTTCCCTTTCATATTTTTTAAATGAATATTCAATCTTGATCTCCAACAGGACTGTTCATTGTGGCCTTGTATGTTCACATTGCTAAATAGCTGTTATGGCAGAAGTTGATCAATTAGTGCATGTCTGTGGAGGCTAAGCAAATTTAGATTTTTTTTACATGAAAAATAGTAGATTATAATGCTCTTTCCTCCACCCCAACATAATGATTTATTTATTTTACTGTGAACTTTAAGAGCTCCAAGTTGTGGGTCACTCAAAAGTTTCCTGGTAGGTATTTAAGTAGGTAGTGATATATGACAAGTGGTTATTCCTATACAAAAATTGGAAAAAAGATAGTATTAGGAAACATGACTGGAGAAGGCTAAGGGCCAGACAAGTAGCATAACAAAGGATGACTGGTGCACAGACTTTGGCCTTCACTGTTTACTAGGAATGTTACATGATCAAAAGAAAGTCCTCCAATGTCGGGATAGAAGGGAAAGCTCCTGGGATTAGAATGCCTATCAATCAGAGTTGAGGGATCTATTGACTAATCTAAACTGTTAGAAGATCAGAATGCAGGGAGTAGGGTGGAGTTAAGATGAACTGATCAACATGAATTCACCCTGAGTACAAAAGAATAAATGAAATAAAAATGATCACTTTGTTGGATTTAAGTAATGTCACTTTGGATTGCTAACTGCTCCCTAATGGAGAAGGCGACCCTCAACTCAGCAGCTATAATACTGTTCCTATGGCAGGGCAGTGCTGTCCATTTACATATAATTTTTTTCTCTAATGAGGACACAGGAGCTATCAATACTATGTTCATCTTGGTTCTTCTGTCCTCCATTCCACTTTGTGGAAGAATTAGGTGTTCCACTAACTCTGTAGTGTTCAGAGATCAGCTATCTCTATCTCCTTAGCTCTGCCTCTTCCTTGATGGCATCCTCTCATTTCATGAGTCTAGAGGGTATGTGTTTGCTTGTGTTCACCCCATTAAAGCCTGATTCATTCCCTGTGTGCTGGGAAATTCAATTCTTCTCTTCCCTCATGCACTTCCATTCAATGGACTCCAGCCACACAAATATGGTTAATGAGAATTCATTTTATGAGCATAGTTTGACTTGCAGTTTTTTTTAGCTCATGACCAAAGATGCAACAAAAAGGAATCTAGTCAAAATACGTGAAAAGAGCTAATGAAAGAGCATCACTTAGATTTTTAAACTCCCCAGTTAAATAAAAAAAAAAACACAAACTTTTATTAAGTACTCACTGTGCATCAGGCACTATGCCAAGAGCAGAAGACACAAAAAAAGGCAAAAATTTCTATATTCTCAAGCAGTTCATGCTCTAATAGGGGAGAGGCTAGGCAAACCATTATGTACAAAAAACATATACACAACATAAGCCAAGCTAGAGATAATGAACCGGAAGAAGACTTTAGCATTAAGGTAGGAGGTGGAGGGAGTTGGGAATGACTTGATGGAGAGGGTGATATTTTAGCTAAGATTTGAAAGAATCCAGGAAAGTGAAGAGGCAAAACTAAAGAAGATAAATATGACTCTGTTTCCTAGACAGGGATAGATTGTCTCATACAAGAAACTAGTCCATGAATCTGCCATAGTCGAAGGAGAATCAAGTATATGGATCTAGCCATACCACTGGGGAGCTGCAAATTTCATGAATGATGGATTTCGCCAATGGCACCAACACTTACCCACTCACAACCTCCAGGGACATCATGCCTCAGTGTAATGTGGAACTCAAAACCAGATGACATTGCTGCTTTGTTCCTCTCAGTTCTCTGACTGCACTAGCACTCCTTTCTGCCCTCCTATTTGTTTTTCCTGTAATTGTTGATCATTGGCTGGACTGCCCAAAGGAAGAGACCACTTCTCACATTACTTCCACTCTTGGTACAATAGTAGAGTGTAGTCAGGGATGGGGCTGGTGTATGGAGAATCTCCTCTAGCTGCTATTGCCATCTCCCCTCCCTCTTTTTTTGCCAAATTCATGTTCTTGAGGTCCCAAAAGTATTTCTACTTCCAAAGGATGCTCCTTATTTCTCCATCTTAATCCCACTTATACTTTGGTCTCATCTTTATGGACATGGTTCACTCATTGGGTCATAGTTCCTAAGTGGGGGAATAGATGTCACTCTGCTGTAATGGTAAAGATTCAGCGAAAATGTAAGTATCTGATTTATTAGGAAAACATAAAAAAGCTCATAGCAATTCCATATCAGAAAGGTAAAGTTATGACGAGATAGGTAATCCAGAATTCCTTGCCTCCCAGTCAGGCCTCAGACACTAGAGTGAGGATACCAGATGAAGCTTAAATAGCACAATGGATTTATTCTGAAATTATTTTTTAACATTTCCTCTCTTTAAAAATTATCCAATTATTTTTTAAATCATTAATTCATATGGATTTTTCCCATAGGAATTCTCAAATAAAAATAATATTCCAAGAAAAATCCCTATATTGAAGCTCTTGTGCTAATAAAAAAAGATGAAAATATACATAAAATAGCATCTACAATGATTCAAGAGGGTTCTCAAGGGAATAACCAAATGTCTGCTCTCTTAAGCATTTGCCCTATTTAACTTTTCTGAATAAATCTTTGATTCCAAGGGCTAAAGTTTCACCTCAGGAAGAATCCAGTTAAGCTTGAATTAACTGGATAAAGAACCTTGGCACACTAAATTAAAGTTAGCTATTCAACACACCCTCCAAAACTGTACTTTTTTGGGAGGTGGGAAGGATCTTTGATCTATGACAGGTCTATAAAATCTTTCAGACCCATAAAATAACACTTTATGCGCCAGAGGCTTTAACCTCAGAAGACTTGAATGTAGTAGGCATTTCCTTCCTCCTTTAACATTATTATATTTTACTGTTAACCCAGGGTGTTTGAATTGGGAACCCCATGGCAAAGTCAGAAGTGAGGCACAGAGGAAAGTACATTTATGCAGCAGTCTACAAAAGCTGTAAGGTCTCTGTGATCTCTGGCTTTGCCCAGGTGTGTGAAAATGTTTTTTTCCCTACTTGGTCTTTCAATGACATACTTTAGTAAAGCATGTGGGATTGTATTAGTGATAGAGTTTGCAGAGAGAGAAAAACACACAGAGACAGAGAGACCCAGAGACAAAGACAGACGGAAAGACATAGAGGAAGATGGAGAAAGATACGAAGACAAAAAAGCAGAGATGCAAAGAGACAAAGATACAAGGAAAGGAACACAGACAGTGACACAGGGAAAAGAGACAGACAGAGACACAAGAAAGAGGCAGAGAGAGATATGGAGAGTGTTAACAAAATAACTTGAATAGTGGAAAGTACCTGTGAGGGATTTTTTAGGGCATGGGGGTGTACTATGGAACATTTTGGTATTCCTATAAAATATCATATATAATATTATATTTGCTATATTACAATATAATATAAAATAACAATACTATACTACTTGTAGAAAGAAGGAAGAAAAGAAGGGAGAAAGAAAGGGAAGAGATGAAAAGAAGGAAAGAAGGGAAGGTAAGAAGGGAGAAAGAGAAGAATGGGGGATTTTATCTATGAACTACCATGGTATTAGTTTAAAAGAAAAATAAAAACAAAAACCAAACAAGCAGTAGGGCCAAGTGCCATCTGGCAAAATAAGGCAATACATTGACTGAATCGACCTTTTCTTTAAATTGATTTATTCTTTAGCTAGATTTCAGTGTACCTGGTTTGTATTTGCACACATAGACTTAACTATTCTTACTTTTCCAAGACCATTCATAAAGTAGTCCATAATCCAAGGGAGTCGATGATAGCCAAAAGAAGTTCTTCACGTACCAACATCTTTCGAGCAGTACTTTTTGTAGTAGCAAAGAACCTGAACCAAAGTGAATGATCATTCCTAGGGAATGCTAGGGAAGAAGCTAAACAAATTGTAGTACCAATGTGAGAGAACACTACTTTACTATAAGAAGCAATGAAATGATGAATGTGATGAGTATAAAAAAAAGTCAAAAAAATATACTTAGGAGGGAAATATCCACAATGATGAGAAACATAGAAATAGATGAAAGAATGATGTAAAACCATATTGTCCAAGTTAGGTCCTAAAGAAGATGTAAGAGAATACAGCTCTCTCCTTGCAGAGAGAAGGTGGTGAAGTAAGGGATAATTGGTTCAAAATTCTACTTCTAACTTAGGTATATGTTGCATGGAGTTATTGTGCTCCATTGTTAGAAAGCAAGTTCATTGAAAACAAAATTTTTCATTTTTTTTGTTTGTTTCCTCATTGATTAGTTGTGTGCAAATAGTAAGCACTGAGTAAGTTTGATATTTGATTGATCCATTGTATCTATGTTCTCTCCTCCGAAGCAGATCACATCCTCCTATGCCTGGATTAACCATCTTCAAAGTATGGCTATGCCATTTCCCATCCCCACTCCCCAATCCATCTTTCTAATGACCTCTTATCCAGTCAGGATCTTCCACACTGCTGGTATGGTCTGGAGAAGAGGTGACAACAGGCAACCAAAGCAGATTAAAATGTAATTAGGAGATGTTTAAAAAACATACAAAAAACATAGTGTTCATTTGTGTTTTTCTTGGTCAATATAATGCCCACCTAGATCTCTTTCTCTTTTGAGAAATAACAGAACTGGAGGACTCCATGGTGATTTCATGCCATTGTTAGTATTGGAACTAGAACTTTTGAGGAAATTTCCAAAACCAAAAAAAAAAATTGATTGAAAAATAATCAATTCCATCCTCTTTTCTAAGGATGGTAAACCAGTGGACATTTGGTCAGAACTTAGGGCTTTACTGGAATGAGGTGGGAGAAAAACAAGAGTAAACTGGCACGATTTGCAATCACTTCAGTAAGACTTCAAATCACTCCAGTTAAGAAGTTAAGGGGAGTAAATGAAAGGGAGAGAAAAATCATAGGAGAAAGAAATAGGGAAAACAAAGCTGGGAGGCACATATGAACTAGAGTAAACCTGCTGAGAAGCAGGGGACTTTTATTAAGTAAAGTTATAGAATCATATACTGTCACGTCCTGCTTTGCCCTTGGTTGTAATACACTTCTCATGATCTGTAAGCTTGGCATTATATAAATGAAATATCTGGATAATTCCATGAACTTTGCACCTTTTTACACAGAAGTATGACTTGGTAGGTGACAAATTTGACTTGGAGACATTTAAATCCTGCTTTAGCCTCAAGCTCTTGTCATCATATCTCACCTCTGATTAAATAGCTGCATGAACCTGGACCAGTGATATTTATTTTTTCTAAATCTCAGTTTCCATATTTGTAAAATGAAGATAATAACATCTATTCCCCAGGCAAATTGTGAGGCTAAAAGCAGGCAATAAATACTTTGCAAAATTTAAAGTATTATTTTAGTCAGTAATTATTATGTTATTTACTATTAGATCATGAGTAAATATTTAAGCTCTCAGAGCTTGTTTCCTCACTTAAAAATGTAATTACTTTACTTCTGTCACCCTAAAATTGTGCTCAGACTATGGGAACTTAGAAACTCTGTGTTAAAATGCTGATACTCTTATTAACTATGTGACCTTAGGTCACATAGAATTCTGTTTCCCTTTCTACAACTAATCATTCTTATCATTAAAATTGGAGCAGGGTGGATAGTCTCTAACATGCCTGGAAGATCTGTCTCTTGAATGGTAAGTGCATTATGTGGGTCAATACATCCAGGCCAGCCGTTTCTTACTTTATTCTCATTTCATTTCCTGGTCACTTGATCACTGCACACTTGCTACTTTCTCTACCTCCTTCTTTCCTGTTTTGGAACTATGACCCATTCAGCCCTGTTATAGCTCCTCAAAATGCTGTGCCAATCTCTTCTCCTGTAACCTCATCATTTATTAGCATTATTCAGTCATGTCCCCCTCTTTTGACTCTATTTGGGGTTTTCTTGACAAAAATAATGGAGTAGTTTGCCATTTCCTTCTCCAGCTCATTTTTATTGAGGTGGAAATTGAGGCAAACATAATTAAATGACTTGTCTAGGGTCACATAGCTAGTAAGGCTCTGAAGTCAGATTTGAACTAAAGATTTCCTGACTCCAGGTCTGGTGCTGTATACACTATGCCACATAGCTACCGCATAACTTTTCACACCAAATACTCTTCCCTGGCGTCTGCTCTTCTATTGGAGCTCTAATCCTCTGTTGGAATGTAAACTGCTTAAGACAGGGACTGTCTTCACTTTTGTATCTGTATCCCTAGTCACATGACACTTAGTAAGTATTTAAATGTAATTTTTCCATCAACAATGAATTAGTGTTCCAACTCTCCCACATCTTCTCCAACATTTATTATGCCCCTGTTTTGTCATGTTAGCCAATTTGATAGGTGTGATACGGTACTTCAGAATTGTTTTGATTTGCATTTCTCTAATCAATAGTGATTTAGAGCATTTTTTCATATAGCTATAGATAGCTTTAATTTCTTCCTCTGAAAACTGTCCATTCATATCCTTTGACCATTTATCAATTGGGAAATTACTTGTATTCTTGTAAATTTGACTCAGTTCTCTATGTATTTTAGAAATGAGACCTTTTTCATGGATAATAGTTGCAAAACTTCTTTCCCAGTTTTCTGCTTCCATCCTAATCTTGATTGCATTAGGTTTGTTTGTGCAAAAATTTTTCAATTTAATATAATCAAAATTATCCATTTTATACTTCATAATGTTTTCCATCTCTTGTTTGGTCATAAATTTCTCCATTCTTCATAAATCTGACAAATACACAATTCCTTCCTCCCCTAATTTGTTTATAGTATCAGCTTTTATACCTAGATCACGTATCCATTTGGATACATGTCAGGAATTGGTCTACGCCCAGTTTCCATCATACTGTTATCCATTTTTCTCAGCAGTTTTTGTCAAACAGTGAGTTCTTAACCCAGAATCTGGGGTCCTTAGGTTTATCAAACAGTAGACTGCTATATTCATTGTCTACTTTTCTTGGGTACCTAACTTATTGCACTGGTCTACCCTTCTATTTCTTAGACACTACCAAGTGGTTTGGATGACTGCTGCTTTACCATTTGAGAGCTGGTAGGGTTAGATCACCTTCCGTAGCATTTCTTTTCATTAATTCCCTGGACCTTTTGTTCTTCCAGATTAATTTTGGTATTATTTTTTTCTAGCTCTAGAAAATAATTTTCTTGTAGTTTGATTAGCATGGCACTGAATAACTAAATTATTTTTGGTGAAGTTGTCATTTTTATCATATTAGCTCTGGAAAGCAATTTTGAACTATGCCAAAAGGTCTACAAAAATGTGGATACCATTTGACCCAGCAATATTACTTCTAGGACTGTATCCCAAAGACCTCATAAAAATGGGGAAAAGGTCCCACATGTACAAAAATATTTATAGTGGCTCTCTGTGGTGGCCAAAAACTGGAAACGGAGGGGATACCCATCAATTGGGCAATGGATGAACAAGTTGTGGTACATGAATGTAATGAAATACTATTATACTATAAGAAATAATGAAAAGGAGGACTTCAGAGAGGCCTGGAAGGACTTATATGAACTGATAGTGAGTGAAATGAGCAGAACGAGGAGAACAGTGTATACAGTAACAGCCACAGTGTGCGAAGACTGTTTCTGATAGACTTAGCCCTTCACAGCAATACCAGGACCTAAAATATTTCCAAAGGTCTCTTGAGGCAAAATGCAATCGACATTCAGAGAAAGAATTATAGACTAGGATTGCAGAATGAAGCAGCATATTTTCTCTTGTGTTACGTTTTTTTTGGTTTGTTTTTTTCGCGTGAGTCTCCCGTCATTCTAATTATTCTATGCAACATGACTAATGTGACAATGTGGTTAATAAGAATGTATGTGTAGAACCCTTACAAGATTGTATGCCTTCTCAGGGAGGGAGGGAGAAGGGAAGAGGAGAAAATCTAAGACTTACGGAAGTAATTGTAGAAAACTGAAAACAAATAAATCAATTTTTAGAAATAAATGTACTTTTTTTCATTCATTCATTTACTTTCAGTTGTAAATTTATGTTAAGCTCCCAACTGAGAAGTCACGGGCTGGGTGATAAGTAGCACGACTGGTAGTCATAAAGAGTATTGATAAGTGCTTCATTCATTTTCAATACAGATATTTGCGATTTATTTCTCTGTGAAATGCATGCCTGTGGTCTCCCATTGCAAGATGGGTAAAATACTTGGCAAATGAATGATAAATTATAAGTGAATGACAAAAATCCTATTTGTATGCTTCAGTTCCCCCATTAGAATATCAACTTCTCATGGACAGGGACCATTTTTTTCCCCTGTACCGTAGTATTTGACACGGAGCAGTAAGAACTTTGTAAATTCCTTGCTGATTGATTGATTGACAGAATGAACTTACTAACTACGTTAATGGCTCTGGGTTTTCTCAGACGCTTCTCAGCATGCATGAATTTACGTGTCAAAACTTTCAATAACATTCAAGTATTCACAAGTTGTGTGCCATATGGAAAGGCTCTTTGATCCTACTGAGGAACAACTGATGAGAGAGGGATGTTACCTTTCGCTTCAAGCCAATTTATTTTCAGTTGAATCCAATTATTGATGACCTTTGGACATTTCACTTTGAGAATCAAGGACCACCTGCTTTGCTTTAGGGTGGATTTATCCAGTGATAAATAAGAAACGCACAAATGAAAATCTGATTAGCATTGTTTAAGTCAACGTGTGGAACATTTGCCTTTGTAGTTGCAAAGAATAAATAAACTTGGTGAAGTCCTGAAATTACTGTGAGGGTATATCGATGATTTTCCTTTTCATGTTGTCTTTCCCTCAAGAACCTCATAACAGTATTGTAGATACATACTTGTATCTCCTCCTAGATACATAAACATTTTGAGGTGAAAAGGACTTTATAGCTTGTTCTACTCCTTTGTGGGGTCTAGGAGGTTATATCAGAACCTGTGATTTCATAGGTATTGACAACTTTTAGTGTGAGAACACTCTCTACAAATGAAACTGGATAATTGGACTCTGATTTCCAGTCTTACAGAATTGTCCAGAGTACTGAGAGTGCTCCCAGTTTCCCCAGATTCAACAAGCTTGACCCACTCAGGAGAGTTAAATTTTCAATGTGAGAATTTACACCTAGGAAATCCACAAACATTATAAATCAGGGTTTTAGTTCTTGATCTGTTGATTGTCTAAACTGAACAGAGTGATGGAGAAAGTAAGAAAAATGCATATTAAACTCGAATATGTCTTGCATATGTGTTTTTTCAGAGATCTAGCTGTTAAACATTCACCAGCATATTACTGTTTTGAATTTTCAACTTCTTCAAATGACATAATCCTTGTAAAGGTACTCAGCACAGTGCCCAGCAATGGTAGGTGCTTGAAAGCTGTTATTCCTCTTCCTGACTCGGGGGCCTGCCCCTGATCCATTAAGCCAGGATATCTGTCTTCTCTCATTTTGTAGGTGGGGCAGGTGAGGACTGGAGAGGTACAAAAGCAAGGTCACAGAGATATAAGCAACCAAATGAGGGTTTGAACTCAGATGCCCTGCCTCCAAGTTTGTCCTCTCTCCACATCTCACATTGCTCAGTAAAAGAATTAGCCTCAGTCAGAACAGATTTAAGTTCAGTAAAATGTTGTCATAAACTTATTTTATGATCTGGCTTTAGAGAACTATTTATGATTTTTATCTACTTATCTGAACCCTACTTGCCTTTTAAGTAAACTGAAAACTGGTAATTTTATTGATAGCATCCATATCTATATCTATATCTGTTTTTACAAAGCAGTATCTACCATCACTTCATGAAGTGACAATCAATTTTTTTAGCACTAAGAGAAATCTATTTTTCTACTTTTTAATTTAAAAACAAATTCTTTCCAAAAGCCAGAAAAATAAGTATGCACAGTAGGCAGACTATAGAATCAGTTTAAACATTTTTTTAAGGTTCAGAAACGACCAAAAGACCACCAGGAATTTTTGATTGAAATCACCTATTTAACCCAAACTGATTTATCATTTATTGTAACATGATACTCCTTCCATCATTCATTAATTATAATAGCATACGATATCATTTCCCCTCTTGTTCTTTATAGTGAATAGTGCATGTCATTGCTAGACTCATTCATAGATTTTGGGTGAATTAGAAATAATTTTGATCTATTAGACTGCCTAGATTGCATCATGCCAAGATTCATTGTAAAAAATATGCTTCTAGGATCTCCCTGTCGCCTACAGTCTTCAAATTTCTCTGCCTGGCACTCAAGGCTTTCCACGATCTAAGACTATCCTACATCCTTCTCATTGTCTCATGTTCCTTCTCCTGAGATTCTACATGCCAGTCACCCCTTAGAATATGAACTGCTTTCTCCAAACCCATGCCTTTATTCATGTTGTTCTTGGTGCCTAGAATATCCTGGCTCTTACTCTTACCATGTTGAATTTCTCCCCAACCTTTAAAGCCCAACTCAAATATTTCCTACTTCATGAAACCTTTCCTGACCTCTCACTCAACTACCATCTTCCTCTAGAGACATCACGGATATTTTTCTCTAAAGTGTTTATTACACTTTATGTTATCATTGTTAGGTAAATATTAATCCCTTTCTAGACACGGAGCTCTCTGAGTGATATATCAATTTTGCATCTCCCCTAGGACCTAGTGTTGTATTTTCTACGCAGAAACTGCTTAAAAAAGAAATATTTCTTTCCCTTGGGGGAGTAGGAAGTGGGGTGCATTGGGTGTAGAAAAATACACATAATGTCAAACTTAGTTAATGTATTGGGTAGTCGTGTTCATTTTATTTCCCCCCACCCCCCTTCACTCCTCTATTCTTTGTTATAAGAAATTGCTCTTTAAGGGAAAGATGAAAGTTTTCTTAAGAAATAAAGGAGATGTAAAAATGTCATCAAATTTAAATGTTAAAAGTTTACTAATGGAATCAATGAGTAAAATCAGTTTTCAACTGGATTTTACTAAAAATATTTGACTACTATTAATGTTATCTCCCAGGTCATTGTTGTAATGGCTAATTAAAGATATTAGGGAATTCCAGCATAATATGAACTAATTTTTAATGGTGATTTCTCATTAAGTGCTCAATAGGTTCACAACAATGTAATTATTTAGGACATTGAAGTTATTCAGAATAAAAAGGCAGTCCGTCAATCAATAAGTATTTATTAAGCATTCTCAGTCAGACTATTAAATACCAGCACAAGGGTTCATATTTTAATATATAAGGATGTAGGTTTTTTATTTGTTTTGCTTTTCTTTATTTTACTTTTAATAAATATATTTTAATAGCAGTGGTTTCTTCTGCATTTTGCTTTATTTATTTAAAAACAGAATTTTGTAGAATCACTTGATTGCCACAGGGGGTCATAACACAGAAATGATTAAGATCCCCTACATTAGATAGTCAAAGAAATTAAAAACTAATCCCTGCCCTGAAGGAGTTCACATTCTAATTTGGGATATGGTATACCAATTACTATGGATAGACTAGATATAGGCATAGTAAATGAAAGATAATCATGCAAGGAATTGGGGAGAGTGAGAAAGAACTCCTGCAGAATGTGGAATTTGATTTGAGCGTGGAAGGAAACTAAGGAGTAGAGGTAAGAACTTGAACTGTGAGGTAGAGAGAACAGTAGATGGAGAGGCAAACTGACAGAAGGCCATCCAAAAAGGCTCACTGTGTGTGTTCATGTGTATAAACTTTTAGAGTTCAAATGGCTGGTGACTTATTTGTCAAGTAGAACCATAATGGCCCCAACAAGCCTTTGAGCTCAGCTCTTTTGTTTATCACAGAGTACATTTTAATGTCTGAGTAAATCCTCACCCTTCCCCTGAGCCTTTGTGATTTGTTCTAATATATAAAAGGGACTTTAGTTACTGGAGAGCAAATGGAACAGATAATTGGGCATAACCTTAAGGGAATCCTTTCAGTATTCCTAAGTGACTTAGGTTAGGATGCCATCAGTGTAGCTCAGTGATTAAATTTCTTAAAATAACTCTTTTAAAGAAGAGATGAATAAGGATGACCATTTGTGCCAGCCAAGATATGCATCTTTTAAATTAAATAAGCTGAATTTACCTAGTGCTTCTTAATAATACAAATATGTCTGTTGGTGGCTAAGGAGGATAATAGTGTAAATGTACTTTATATTGGTTTCCTAAATCACTTTGGACTAGTATACTTTAAGATATATATATATATATATATATATATATATATATATATATATATATATATATATATATATATATGTTTTAAGTGAATGCATGTAGGTTTTTTATTTGTTTTGCTTTCCTTTATTTTACTTTTAATAAATATATTTTAATAGCAGTGGTTTCCTGTGCATTTTGCTTTATTTATTTAAAAACAGAATTTTGTAGAATCACTTGATTGCCACAGGGGGTCATAACACAGAAATGGTTAAGATCCCCTACATTAGATATTCAAAGAAATTAAAAACTAATCCCTGCCCTGAAGGAGTTCACATTCTAATTTGGGATATGGTATACCAATTACTATGGATCAACTATGCATGTGTGTGTGTTTGAAATGAATGTGTGTCCATACACACATATATACTGACTATATATGTATATATGACTACATATATAGTCATATATATGCTACATATAATACTGACCATATGTGTATATTTATATAGTATATATATATATACACACATATATAATGACTATATATGTATGTGCATGTGTGTGCATGCATGTGTGTGTGTGTATAAACAACCTTTCTAGATAAATTCACCATGTAAACCATTTTCTAAAGTTTAAAGCTGAGTGGCCACTAAGTGGAATGATTTTGGCTGCTAGCTGCAAAGGTCCTTTCCAAGTGCTCTACTATTCAATTTTTTATCTTTCGAGTGCAAAGCTCTGCTGGGAAGTAATCTAACTTCTTGAAATTCACTTGGCCAAATCAGTTCCATTGAAATCTCCTCTTCTGGAGAGTGGTTCATTTGTTGTTCAAGAGACTAGGACCTTTTTACATTACTACTGATCCAAGTAGGAAAAAACCATAACTGTTTAGTGATACTGCTTGCAGACTCAGAGAAGCCTTGATTATTTTCAGCATAATGGGACTTCTAGAAATGGATACAAAATCTATAAGGAGCTGAAATAAGTGACTATGAAAGGGCACTTTATTTCTTATAATTATTCAAGTTTAAATTAAAATAAAGCTACTTTTCTAAAAAATTCAATCCATTAACTTTTTTTTAATTTATTTTTTTCGACCCACTAACTTTGAAAGGTGATGAGTCTGGAAGACTTGGGTTTGAAATCTTCATCTGATTATTATCTGTGTAACAGTGAGCAATTGAAAACCTCAATGAATCTCAATGTCTACATCTGTGAAATGGGGATACTAATAAGTTTTATACCTAACTCCTTGAATTATTGTTTGGCTGAAATGAGAGTGTGTGCTTTGCAAGCTTTAAAGCAATACAAAAATATCTATTCTTCCCCTCTTTTATATTTATATCTTGAAACCTTAGCACAATAGTTAAAAAGAACTCAATGAATTCCTTTCTTTCCCTCCCTTTTATTACCCATATGTCTTAATATCAGTTTTCTATATTTGAAGCTCTAAGTCTACTTGCCTTTCAATACTCAATCATTGATGTCTAACATTCTAAAGAAATTATAGCAGTGATATCTATTTAGTTTCTGTCTTCATTTAAAACATCTTGAAGAAAAACGTTGCCTATACTTACTGAACACAGGAGAATTTCATCAAAAATAAAATTTTAACCTTGGTACTGCTGTACTACCACTGAAAATTTATGAAGGGATATATATATATATACATATATATATACATATATATATACATATATATGTATATATATACATATATACATATGTATATACATACATATATATATGTACATATATACATATATATACATATATATATGATTTGTATTCTCCTAGATAATCATAACTAAAATTATAATTTCTATTCTAGCTATTCTCTGAATAGAATTTAAATTATATTCTATTTCCTTTTTGTGCATCAAATAAACATTAAGCTATTAATATTAATTAATAATGTTAATTCTTAGGTCAATTCTCAGTAATAATTTGAATTGAATATTACTGAAATGATAAGATTTTGTGTTGAAAGAGACCTCACAGGCTATTTAGCCCAATGCGTTATTTACACAGTCAAGGAAAATGAGGCTAAGTAAATGCACTCCCTCAAATACATTTATTTGAATTATGTACCAAGTAAATTGCCTTTACTAATGGCTACTTGGAAAATCACTTTATTTCTCCAAAACTTGGTTTCTTTATCTCTAAAATAGATGATAGTATTTGTAATATCTCTCTCACAGATTGAGAGTATTGTGAGGGTCATATGAGATAATGATTATAAAGTGTCATTGAAACCTTAAAGAGCCTTGACCATATTAACTCCAAACTCTATATTTCATTGGCACACTGAATGAAATCCAGCAGTAACCCGTTGCCACTATCATCAAATACAAGCTTCTTTCTTTGACATTTATAGCTCTTTATAGCCATGCTCTGACATACCTTTCCATCCATATTTTACATTATTCTTTGTCAAATGCTATATAGTTCAGTGAAACCTGTCTTAATACTATTTCTCACACAGCACATTCCAGCTCTCATCTCTGTGCCTGTACCCCACTTGTGAGATGTATTCCCTCCTTATTTTCACTTCTTAGAATCTCTATAAAATATATATAGTAGATTTGCAAGTTTCATGTGACACCATCTTTTTTTTTTGTTCTACTAATTATGGAAAATCTGGTTTTATTTCACAAATTAAAGCAAATATTTTTTTTAAAATCTGCTCTAGCACTACCTTCCACTCAAGATTTTGCTTGATCTACTTAATTACTGCCTTCCTTCCAAAAATATTTTGTTTGTGCATCTATTTTCTATGTATTTCTATAAATTTATATACATTGCATGTTCTCTCAAGAAGACAATGGTAGCTTTTTGAAAGTAGAGTGTTGCAGGGAACATAGTAAGGTTTAATCAATTTTCAGTTATTATTTCATTCAGCATGATCACTATCATAGTCCCTTTGGGAAAGGTTTAGCATTATGGCAATTTAGTGTATGTAGGAGAAAACCATGGAACTAGGGATAGGATACAAAAGTCAACATTCCCATGAAAAATTTGAAATCAAACCATTGGTTTTAGAGGGTTTCTTTTCTCTCGCATCTTTGCAACATCATCCTCTTTTGTGTAATACACCATAAACTTTTCCCAATTATTCATAAGAGGACAGCATCTTCATACATTTCTCTACTGTATCTTCCACATTTCAACAAGAATGTTGAGGCAGTTAGTACATAGAGTGTAGTGGTGTCTGGAACATATCATGTTTTCCTGTCATAAGGATGGATTGCAAAGGTTCTGTAGAATATACCATTAATGACAGAAAAGCCTTTTGTTCTTCTACGATACATAAGTGACTTGTTTTCTCTTTACGTTTTCTCCGTGTCATTTGGAAGTTGAAAGTGAACTCATAAACATGTCATTATCAGCTGACTTGCAGCAACTCATCTGACAGGTCTGTCTGAATACTTTGACACTGGGGCTCTGAGGGTGACACATGTTATGTGGGTGAGTCTCATCAGACACTGATTATTTGCTTTCATTTAACAATGCCTTCATATTCCAAATGACATTTAAATCTCAACCACCAAATCTTGCCTGGAAATTTTCCATGTGTTTTCCAAAATAGAGCAAGAATTCTTGGAGATATTAATATTTTAAATACATGGAGTTGCTCAGACCTAAGTCAGGAATTATTCTGTTATAATTTTATTAGCATTAGAATCCAATCAGTTACCTAGGAGCAACTATGGAGCAAAAAGATCTTTGCTTCTTACTTAGTGAATTTTATCAGCAGTCTCTTGAAACAATTTAATCTTCGAATTGGGCTACTTTTTAGATAATTAAGGGTGGATCCAATTTATTAATTAAAATCACAAAATCCTTTACATTGGTGAAGACTGTTTCTTCCATTCCATGATTTTAACGAGGCCTTGATCTTCCTATGCATTTGGTTAAAAGCTAATTGACCATTCTCCAAATGACTTTTGCAGACATGTTTCACATTGCTTCCCTCCATAATGTGTATCTCAATCAAAATCTCCTACTTACTGCTCACCCAAACTTAGCTACATCCCTATCTCTCTGCCCTTGTACCAACTATTCTCCATGCTGAGAATGTATTTCCTTTTCACTTCTGCCTCATAGAATCCTTAGGCTCCTCTAGGACCCTATACATACGTTGCTTCCTATGGGAAACCTTAGTTAATCTCCCTGGCAAAGGACTTAATATCTGGCACATAGTAAGCACTTCTAAACATTGTTATTCACTAACTTACTTCGGTCCTCAGTGAAATGGTTCTAGACCAAAAGTATTATTTTATCAGTTGAAATAACATGGAAGAAGTCTTACCATCAGCTTTGCTTCCACAACCTAAATACTATGGGACTTTCAACTGAAACATCCTTATTTGTATTGTCCCCTCCGTTGAATGTGAACTACTTAGGGTCAAAGACTGTCTTACATTTTTATCCCTAGTGCTTGGCACTATCTTATATT
The DNA here is from genome assembly GCA_023548195.1 of Bettongia penicillata ogilbyi. Lineage (NCBI taxonomy): Eukaryota > Metazoa > Chordata > Mammalia > Diprotodontia > Potoroidae > Bettongia > Bettongia penicillata. Next base: position 21,767 of record JAJHZJ010000950.1, read on the forward strand.
TTTCTTATATTTTTATCCCTAGTGCTTGGCACAATGCTTTGCACATGGTCAGCCCTTAATATTTTCTTTCATCCTTCTATTCATTGTCTTGAGAAAATTCTTACAAATTCTTAATAAATAAGGATTAGGTTAGATTTCCACCTAGCAAAAAACATTGCTTAGTAAAAGGTCAGTAGGAAAATGGTTAAACTCTGGTTTCTGATAGATAACATCCTCTCATCTACCTCTCAATGATTATTTAGTAGCTAATAGTAGTAGTAATAGTAGTAGTAGTAGTAGTAGTAGTAGTAGTAGTAGTAGTAGTAGTAGTACTTCCTCCTCATCCACCTCATCCTCCTTGTCCTCCTTGTTCTCCTTCTTTTTCTGAGTTTAATAGCTTACGATCTTTGATTTAGAACCAAAGGTGACCCTAGAGACCATCAAGTTCAACTCCCTCATTTCAAAGCTGAAGAAACTGAGACTGAATTTAAATGATGTGGTGAAAATAAGGAAGGCATTTTGATGAATACTCAACAAAATTTAGAAGAGATGACTATTATTTTAAAATGATTCAATCTCTCTGCCATTTACTTAAATAAGTAACATCTGTACAATATCAAGAGACCAAAGCAAATTCCACCAATCCCCCATCTGTTGAATTGACCCTTGGAGCCTGGGGAAATTTTGCGTAGGCTAGAATGAGATATATGTAGTTGCAGGGAATAGTTACAACTCAGATCTCAGATACATCCAAGAGTCCTAGTATGTGCAAAGGAGCTGTACCGATAAAGTATTTGCAACATTCTGCTTGTTAGTCTATAAGTGCTCCCTTTTGAGAGGGAAACAGAGAGACACATAGTGACAAGGAGACAGAGAGAGACAGAATTCACTAAAAATTCAATTTGTATTATCAGTAGCAGTATTTTTCTCCAAATATCACATTCAGATGGTAACAAGATGTAACTAAAATGGTCACAAATGATTTGTTTTCCATATAAACCATAGCTCATGATTTTACTTATGTTTCTTTTATTTGTTTTTGCTTGTTTGGTGTTCATAAAGACCTCAGTATTTTGACGAATTGATGGCCCCCTGGGTAGTTAATTTACTGAAGCTTAGAAAAATAATATTAAAAAATGCCTTTGAGTCATGTAGAAGATATTGGAAAAGGAATCGGCAAAAATTATCTAAGGCAAAAGCATATTTTCTAGGACATCATGGAAATCTGACAAACCATCTTTTTAATAGGCTTAGCATGCATTAGAAGCACTCTTTGCAAGACAGGAAGTTGGATTCCATGACCATGCATGGAAGATAATTTTCCAGTGTGGAGAAAGAGGACTGATATTTGAAACTCAAGGTGAATTTGAATTTTAATAATTTTCTTCTGAAGTAGGATGGTTAATCAGTTGTACAGGATAACTTCTTACCAAAATTCATCAAGGTCCATCAGAACCATTAGTACCAAAAGCGAGATTTGCATAAGGAAATAGTGAATTCTCTTAGACTGAGGGTGGTTTTAATTGTACATTGTCTTCTAGGGAAAGTAATGATTTGGCATAATTGTCATTAACAAGTAACCTAGACTGTCACCATACCTTCACCTGTAGAGTATCATTTCATTCAAGAAATTTAGTTGCATCTTAGGCTTCTCATTGAATGAATGAAAAAAAATATGAAGTATTTACTCCATGTCAGGCACTGTGTTATGGACACTTGGGAAATGCACATAAAAAAGAGAAAATTTTTGTCTTCAGGCAGTTTATAATGTTGAGTAAAGAATTTCAGGCTACCACGTTGTAAGAACAATAGGGCTGTTGGATTCTTCTTGACATCCTCTTGAGTCATGTCAGGGATGTTTAAAGAGCAAGAAGGATGCATGAAAATTGCATTAAGAAACCACAGGTGGATGCCCAGACAGGTTGGTGAGAGGGTGTGATCAGATCCAGGACCAGCTGAATACAGTGGGTTAGGAGAGGCATTATTTACTATGGGCATCTAGATGGTGCCATAGTCACAGAGTATTGGGCCTAGAGTGAGGAAGACTCAACCTTGGGACTTCAAATCTGGCCTTAGAAAGGTAGTAGCTGTGTGACCCTGGGCAAGTCACTTAACTCTGCATCACTTTCTTCATTTGTAAAATGAGCTTAGAGAAGGAAATGGCAAATCACTCCAGTATCTTTGCCAAGAAAACCCCCAAAGGGGTCATGAAGAGCTGGACATGACTAAAAAGTAAATGAATGGCAACAGCAGCTCCTCAGTAATTATTGCAGTTAAGCCTAAGACTAGGGGTGAGGGTAGGGGTGGGATGAATTAGAAAGTGTAGAAGAGGAGGCAGCTGCTTCCTTGCTATTTGCCTTCCCTTTTAGTCTTGGAAAGATCATTAGAAATTTATGCAAAGAGTTTCATTTCATTTAATGAAAATTAATTGACTCATATACTAGATGTTCTGCAGTATTACTGGTAGGTATAAAACAAAGACTAGAAAATGCAGGTATGCCCTTGAGGAGGTTATCATCTTAGTGCCAAGATAAAATGCTATAAGAATTCAAATAGCAAAACAAAGTTATTGTGCAAAAGGGGCAGTCACTGGGGCGTGGAGGGTGATAGTAATATGTTCCAGTCAGGAAGGAATCTTAGTAAGACTGTATGACATGGGGATTGAGGTCAGAGGATTTGGATTCAAATCCTGTCCGTCACATATTAGCTATATGACATTGACCATCGATTTAGCTTGTGCAGGCTTTAGTTTCATCATTAACAAAAGATGGGAGCACTCTAGAGCCTGATCCTTGAAAGATGAATGAGAAGCCATGTGATATGGACCCAGGATTCTAAACTCTTGGCTTCTAGAGGCATAGGATAAATGAAAGGTAACTTATCTCCTCTGATACTTACCAGCTATAGAAACAAGGCTAAATCATTTCATTTTAATGAGTCTCTGACTCTTCATTTCCTTACCCACTAAAGGGACAAAAAGATAATTATCTCTCTTCCTTAGAAAGGATTGTTGAGGGGATTCTGAAGTCTGAGAACTATGAGCCATGAGTAAGTGGATGGACTCAGAGAAGTGGGGGCAGATGGTGTTTCAGGTTGTGGCAAAAGCAGGAAAAAAATATAAAAGTGGGACTGATATAATCAAGGACAGTAAAGGTTGCTGGACTGAACAATACAGAATATTTAATTCTGTAAACAGATAAAGAATCACACAAGATGGTTCCTTCTAGGAGCCATTCCACTTTTGACACCCTGTGG
>JAJHZJ010000950.1:27500-81919 GCA_023548195.1 Bettongia penicillata ogilbyi
CACATGTGTATTTTCCCCCACCATGAGAAAAAAACAAACAAACATGTATTTGTGTAGACAAATGGCAAACCGTTCAACAGCTGTCCATCTGGAAAGGAAAGATACTGCCACGAACCAATCAATACAAACCCTTTCCAGGATACTGTCTTTGAACCTGCAAACATTTCCAACATAACATGCTTTCATTTTAGCTGTTGCTAACATTTACAAAGAGCCTGAAATTTGTCACATTTCCAGCAGTTGTGCTGAAGGTAAAATACACACTCACTTTAATTTCTTTCCAGTGCCAGGCAACTTAATATATTAGAATAGAGATGAAATCAGAGGGGGGAGTCTATAGGGCAATGACGTGTTACACATCATAAAGAGATCTTTTCTCAAGGTGAAGATTGATATTTGTCTTCCAGGTGGTGTTTCTAACATTAAAGAAATCAAGATACCTTTCCTTCCTGTGAACCAATAAAGGATTTTAAAAAGTAATCAAAGGCAATCCAAAACATTTCAGTATCCTGTTTTCTTGCTCGTGACACTTGAAGCAGCTGCTGTGAGCTCTGGACTGGGTAAGTGCCTTGGAACTCAGGCAGGCGGCTGGGAGAAGCAGCCCTTGGGAGGCTCTTACTTGCTGCCTGTCTTGTTAATTATCTGCTACACTAAGGAAACTTCTTTAATAATTGATATTTTTTATGGCACTTTTTTTCCTAGAGAAGCATCATAGATGCGAATAAAGCTAATACTCAAAAAGAAAAGGCAAGAGACAAATCCAATGACATGGACCTTGAAGCCCAAATGTATCTTCGCTACTCAATGAGGTCTCCATTCTTGCATCATGACTTCTGTAGTGATGATGCATTGCTCGGCGCTTGTCACAATAGGCTTCTCATTAGGTATACATATTCATTCATATATCTAAATATGAAGCATGCCTGTTATATTTACATACATATTTGGTGTGTTTACATACACATATGTGTATAGATATGTAGTTACATAGATGCTACATGGAGGATAAGAGAAACAGAGGTAGAGGTTGATATATAGATGCAGGTATAGTAAGATAAATATAAAGTAGAGGTAGATATTCATCTCTATATCATCTAGATAGAGATGTGGACATCTATAGAGGTAACAGAGATGTATAATTCTATAGGTCTCTGTAGTTTATTGATCTCTATAATCTATAAGTCCATAGGTCTCTAGATAGATATCTCTATTGATGTTGACATCTCTCTCTCTCTCTCTCTCTCTCTCTCTCTCTCTCTCTCTCTCGATATCTATGTATAGATGTGGATAGCTCAATATATGTATATCTTTCTATATCTATCTATAGCTAGAAAGAAAAAGACAGAGACTGAAAGTGCTGGGTGGCAACGGCACAAATGAATATATCAAGAAGACTCATCCTCATGAGTTCAAATCTGCCCTGACACACATAGCTGTGTGCCCCTGGACATGTCATTTAACCTTGTTTGCTTCAGTTTCCTCATTAGTAAAGTGAGTTTGAGAAGGAAATGACAAACCATTTTAATATCTTTGCCAAAAAAAAAACCCAAATATGGTAACAGAGTGAGACATGACTAAAAAATGGCTAAATAACCACAACAAAGATATAGATAGAGGGGGAGGAAGAGGAAGAGAGAGGTTGTATGGCTGAAATAACTTAAGCTAGCATTAAGATAAAAAGATTTTTGGAAGACCTTCTAAAGACATAATTGTATGCCTATTATAACAAACCCCAAGCAATGTACCTACACACATATCTGGGATAGATGAAAAATTGGGTGGATCTAGAAAAGATCCAATGAAAGAGGAGACGGTTGGATGGGTTTTCAAGGCATTGTGGCTCATTACTGACCCAAAGCTACCCATGAAATCAGAAGTTCATCTTTTTGATGCCAGTATTCTACTGGGGTTGATACAGAGCACTAGCCTTGGACTGTAGCTATCACTAATGAATTAATAACAATAACTGACAGTTTTTAGTATGGACATTGTTCTTTAAGGCTTGCAAAGTGCTTGACATATGTTATCACATTTGTTCTCCCTAATAGCACTGGAATGTAGGTGCTATTGTTATCTGCACTTTACAGATGAAAAACTAAGACAAACAGTTAAGTGACTTGGATTTGAATCTGAGATGAGTTTTCCCGACTGCAGGTCCAGCACCTCTAGGCACCACCTAGAGGTCCCATAAATCTCTTACGATATATATGTAGATTATATATTCTGTACATTTTTGTCCTTTTCTCATGAAACAACGTTGTCATCTATCTGCTGTGACTTCTTTTTTGAGCAAATCTAGCCCTCATCACCTTTCTTCCTCATTTCCTATTTGTTACTTTTGTATGTTTGAAAGGTTGATGACAGAACATGTTGAATTTTGTCTACAGTCAGGCAAATACACTCTGTCTGAGGACCTGAAACCCTCTTCCAGGAACAATGTGCATAGCCTTTGGTACCTAGATTAGGTAACAGAATTGATGTTGATTACTGATGAATGCCCTTTATTTATTTAAACATTAGCCTTCTTAGCTGTATTCTGGATGGCTGATGTCACCACCCAAGTAAAAGGTTACTGCAAATATCTAAACAAAATTTATTTTATTAAAAAGTTCAAAGAAAACAAGGTGCAAATAAAACTCCTCATAAAATCAAACTCAAGTCCACAATTTTGCCTTAAATAATCTAAATTACAGTGAAATTATCTGGACAAAATCATTTATTTGGAAGAGTTCAGGAAGGAGTAATTGTCTTCGTTAATGAGTGACATTCAATTGACTAAATTTTTATTAGTCATCTTATACATGCAATGCCCGGATTAGACATAGGGACACAAGGATATAAAATAACCCATCCTTGTTTCCTGGTGGGGAGAGACAAAATGTATATATAAGCCACTATAAATCAAGGTACAGTCTAGACTGTGCTAAATGTCTAAGTGTGCAGTGAAGAGGGAGATGATGTCTGGAGTCAGACTGTCACGAAAGAATTCAGGGGGCAGAAATTCTCCTAATCAAATGGGCTTTATTGATGCAAAAGTAGTGGGCGGGTGCTTAGGAGCATTTGCACCCTGAGATAACACAGGGGTTTACTTTTATACCCAGGTTTTGGACACTCATCTGTGGATTGGAGGGGGTGGAGGAGGCTATGATAGTTAACTACAGAGAAGGACGTCAGGAAAGGGGAAGCAGGTGTGTAAGGGAAGGCATGAAAGAAGCATGTGCGTTGGTTACTTTACAAAACAGTTTAGAGATGTGGCACATTAACTTGCACATTCCAGGGTAGGGACATAAAACATAGGAGTTAGTCATGTATGCAGAACATAACAAGATTTTCTTGTCACTAGATAGAGCCCCCTGTTACTAGGTAGATTTAGATTTAGGCAAGACTCTCATGGTTGCTGGGCAGAAGTCAGCCACATAGAGAATGTAAGCTCTTTCAGGACAATTTTTTTTTCCCTTTTGATTTTCTATCCCTAGTAACAGAGATATTGGGCATAGAAGGAATTTAATAAATGCTTGTTGAATTGGATAAATCAAACAGGAGATATCAGAAAGGAAGCCATCCTCCGTGCTGCTCTTGCATTGATGCCTTGGATAGAAATCTATCATGGATTCCTGCAGCTGTTTGCTTTAGGTATCAGCTTGTTCCTGTGTTTGTTGATGTTGTGGTTCAATGGAACGATCAGATTGTCTAGCAGTTAAAATGAAATTGAGTTACCAAGGGATCTACAAAAGTAAAGCTCTTTTTCCTCATATCTTTATGGAGAAAGACAAAGAGAGACAGATAAAGACAGAGAGGAAGGGAGAGAGGAAGGGAGGGTAGGAGAGAGGGAGAGAGAGAACAGAAAGAGAAAGAAAGAAAATAAAGAAGGAAAGAAAGAATGAATGAAAGAAATAAGAAAGGGAACAGAGATGCAGAACACCAGAACAGGAGAGGGGAGATCTCAGATACTTGAAAAATATTATGTGGCCATCACCCAAGGATATTAGGAACAGTGACAAATTTACAAGACAAGAACCTTTGTTTACAATTTACAGTCTCACATTTGCAATGTAAAAATATTTTAATGTGACCCAAGATACAATTTATCACAAAATGATAATTATCCTCAAATTAAATATTATTGAAAGTGAAGTAAAGGATTGACTTTTTGAGATGATCTTTTGATTTATACATATCTACAACTGCCTGAAAAATGCTTTTCTGGTTATTCTTATCAAGGCGTTTAAAGTCAAGCTGTTAATCCATCCACCGCTTGAAGACCTTGTCATTATTTGCCATTGATTACTCTCCTGACAATCAGCAGGAAACATGGTAAGTCAGATTTTTCGATCTATGTAAAAGCATCCCATTAATCAATACAATAGCCTTGAAAACTCAAATGTCCGTCCAGTAAAATAAGTGAATTTTCTTTCCAAAAGGGCCAAGATCCTGTCATGTAGGTTAGTGTTTGAAAAGGTGAGATCAAATCTCAGCATGTACCAGGGCTGCCATTCTCTGTAGTGTGTCAGAAGCCAGCAATTCTGGTTGTTTCGGCCATCTTTCAACTTAATCAATGACATGTTCAAATGTAAGCACAGCATTACTCTGTAATGCTGACAGAAAAATAGGTTTAAAGCAACAAGTTTCTATTTGCATTAATAACAATTACAAGGTGGAAAGCTTACCCGGTGGAGTTGATTGTCTTTTCTATGGTAAACTCTTAAAATAGTGTTTATTGCCCTTAAAGGAGGAGGAGGGGAAGAAGAACCTGTTTCTATTTCTGTTTTTAATCTATTAGCCAGCAACATTATTCAAGTCTCATTATTGCTCCTAATGAACCAAGATACCAATGCTAAACTTGCAGTCTATCTAAAATATTTATGAGTATTTATTCGTTCTGAACATGATATGAGGCCTTATGGGGAAGGAGGTGGAAACCCAGAGACACATACTTCAAATCTAATTTTTGAAATACTGAATCCCAACCCTCACTGGTTTAGTATTTACCCCCAAAAAAGCATCCTATAATAAATAAAGCCAAAACTATTAAGGGAACAATCTATTTCTCTGGGCCTTTGTGCAAAGAGCAGTTTTATGATGTTCTTGGTAGATGAGGGGATAGGTTTCCAAGTCCACTTGATTGAAATGAGGTAATCACTGGAAAGGTAATGAGTGTACTTTAAGTCAAACTGAGCAGTGAGGAAAGGATTGCATCAAAATGCATGGTAATTTGCAAAATGATCCATTTTCCTAGGGGAATCTTGGGCTGCAGGTGCACCAGTGCCATCTTCCTGGGGTCTTGGAGGTTACAACACCTCTTGTCAATGCAATCCTCAGCCCCAGGAAAATGAGGAACATCCTGAAATGCATCAGCAAGGGACCAAAAGATCACCTGGCCTTCCCTGGGAAGAGGGAAATGAAGCCAAGCAGCTCCTGTCTCTCCCTGTGAACAGATAAAAGGGTTTTATTCATTAGTGAATCACATTTTGAAAAGCCAAGCATCTGCCAAGATTTTTTTGTTATTTCACATACTAACCTTGAAACAATGAAGTGCCATCTATTGACTCAGATTAAGTTAGAAAGCAGGTTTTAAAAAATGTAAAAATGAAAGAAGGGGGGGGAATGAAAAGGGAAAGAAAAATTGAACCTTACCTGCTCTGCCCCCCTACAGTGCCATTTATCCCCATCACCCTAAAACATGAAACTTTTTTTTTTTTTTTTTTTTTACTGCTTGGCTACCTCTGGGCAAAGTCTGAGAAGAGGCACCATTGTGAGGGAAACCTTCCTCATCCAGCACTTCCCTACCACTCCCACCCCTGCCACCCTAAATGAAGACCTGCTTTCTTCTAAACAGATAGACAGACAGACAGATGGATAGGTAGATCCACTGGTCAATCAATCGATGAGTGAATGTTTGGACTTACCTATTCTTTGTGTCATAGACCTCCACTGACAGTTCGGTAAAACTTACAGATCTCTTCTCAGGATAATGTTTTTTGAATGTATAAAATAAAATACAAAAGATCACAAAGGAAGGTAATTGTATTAAAAATTTAGTGTATCCATGGTCAAGTTACTTATCCTCTTGATTTCTTCAGCAATCCTGTGAGACTACAAAGGTAAAAAATTTTTCTTCACCTAGAACTCTCTACAGCAATTAAATCCCATAATCCTATATCTGGTATATCTGTATCAATCTATATCATCTATATCTATGTATCTATATCTGTGTATGCATATATATGAATAGACACACATACATGTACACAGATACATTGTACATACGTATGCAAATGTACACATATACATGTGTATGTTTATGTGTTTGTGTATGTATGTTTGTATATGCCCATAAACATGCATATATGTGTATAGATATGCATATGTATGTGTGCATGTATGTATGTATAATATTTCAGAAAAAAGTTATTTCACAGGAGTAATCTTAGAAGTTAGTGGTAGAAAGAATCATTTAGTGCAGCATTACAGATAAAGAAAGCAAAGCATTAAAAATATAGTATCTTGTCCAAGTCATATACTAAGTAACTGGCAGGGCTAAATTTTGAATTCAGGTTATGTTCATTTTCACTTCCTTTTCCCATCCTCTGACTCATTCTTTAAAGTGTAATTTGTGCCTTGTCATGAATTTTGTAAAGGGCTACGATATCAGAATGTAGTTGGGAAACTATTTTAATTGATGGAGAAAATAGTTACATAAATGTAAAAGTAGTTTTTTTCTGTTTGTCATCTTTGTTTTCCTTCTAGTTTCATTTTTAGATATCCAGGATTACTTGTCCTAACTGGGTCTCTTTCCAATTTTCTGTAAACATCTTCCATCCACTGTTGATCACTTTTATGAAATTTTGCTGCTCAGGATCTTCGACAGTCATCTGCCATAAGATTCTAGAAACAAGCATGTATTCTACACTGCCATTGCTATTGACTGACAAATCTCTTCCTTTGGCAAACTACTTAGGTATTTTCTAGCCTAATTTCTAGACTTATTCGACCTCTTCTTTTCAGGACTGATTGACCTAAGTTCACCTTTTTGAGAAAAGTTTGATAATCTTGCATGAGGTTTGTTTTTCAGTCTATTTCTAAATTTTCACTTTCAATATGAAAACATTTTTAAAGTAGGAGTAGCTGGAGTGCTTAAAATGCATGGCCCATCTTTTTGTTATTTTATTACATCTTCTAATTGGGTGTTGATTTTAATCTTTGCTCATAAGTCATTGGTTGACTACATGCCAATAACTGATTCATAAATTTACCTCACATTGGTAAATGTTCATGTTCTACATGCTGAATATGATGCATTTTAATATTTTTAATATTATAGTTTTTAGGTAGGTGCAATGCTTCCTAACTTTTCTTAAAGAAAGTTTTGAAAATATTTGAGCCTGAAGCATCTCTATATCCTACTAGCCCTTGTTTCCTATTGTTTCTTTCTCCTATTTTCTCTCATCTTCTAGTTTTCCCACATTTATTTAAGTCACTGAATATTAAACATATTTTGGAAAGTCTTAATGTCCTTATGACATTTTTCTTTCTCTTCCTTTTCTCATCCTACAAATTCCTTATAGAATTTCTCATTGTACTCTGCAACAGATTTTGGTATGCAGTATATAAAACCATTTTAGTGTTATTTTTTGGAAATCATTATCATGAACAAAAACAACTATTTCAACAATCAGTTGTCACTTTTTTAAGTCAATTTCAGTCATTTGGGTACTTAAAGTTGGATTCACAAAAGAATCATACAGACCAATGCATGCTCAAATAACTTGTCTTTATTATAGCACCTTGAATTTCAGACAACTAAATCCTTAAAGAGATATGCAATGGTTGGAATACAGGAGCAGGTACAACAAGTGAAGGGTAAAATTTGACAGCTGATTCAGATCTGTAGATGATATAAAGGAAGTCATGCAACCAACACCAGTGCAGGAGTCAGGAGGACCTGAGTTCAAATCTCACCTCAGACACTTGACACTCACTAGCTGTGTGACCTTGGGCAAGTGACTTAAACCCCAATTGTCTCATCCTGGGTCATCTCCAGTCATCCATTCTGGTCACTGGGTTCAGATAGCCTGGAGGAGAAGTGAGATTCGTGACATGCACAATCCTCCCTCACTCAAAATAATGTCAAGGGCAAGTCATGTCATCATTTTTCTGATGACATGGTCTTCTTTGGCAACGAAGGATGAACATGCACACAACCAGAACCCTCAATAATATAAATCAGGAGGATGGATTTAATGGAGAGGGGCAGTTTCTCACTTTGCTTCATATGACTTGTTTCTCATTAATGATGTTAAAGGTAAGCAAGAACTGGAAATTTCATGATAAGCCATGGGCTATAGTGATGCAAGGAATAGAAGTTTCTAGAAGTTTTCCAAAAAGGGCAACGACAGCCTTTTGAAAGAGAAAAGAAATGACTGATGATTTAAAAACATATATTTTTGTACCTTTATTCACAAATTAGGACAGGGCAGATTATTAGTATGTATTAACTTGATGGGTAAGCAATTGAGAAGAGAGAATATAGGTATGGAATATACTTCAGGTTCATTATGAATTTATATATTTTTAAAAAGTAATTATAATATCTATGCCATAGTAAATGGGTGGATAACTGAGGAAAGGAAAAAAAGGAGTTAAGTAGACTATTATTTGAATAATTAATCCCAGATATTTTGAAACTAGTTTGACAACATGTGATTTCTTAAATGTTACAACTCATTAAAAATGAATGACTCATGGCCAGTGTATTATCATACTTTCATAACATTGGACTTCCTTTATAAGTAAAAATTCTTCATACATTTATTTTTTTTAATCTATTTCTATTGCATTGAATGAACCAGCATTGACATATTGTTCAATATGTTGAATGAATTCTGAGCTTCCTTATCTAGTTACAGGACAATTTCCCACCATGTCCTATGAAGTTTATATCAAAAACAACTATAAGTTTTGCCAAGAAGGAAAAAAAATCCCAAACAGTCCTTTATAATTCAAAGGCGAGAAGATGTGCAGTCATCTCAATCATTTTTCTAAACAAACACAATGCCAACATTAGCAAATTCCATTTCATTGAAAGGCTCTTTTCAGTGCTCTTGGGTCTGAATTTCAAATTGTGGTTTGAAAATCTTAATTAGTTGTTAGATGAAGTTTTCCATTCATGTTGAATCTCAAGGGGATGCCAACATATTTCAGAGAGTATTTCCATATTTTTTAAGTGACTCACCATTTGGGAGTTTTGATAATTGAAGGGAACTAGAATGTGAGCTTAAAAGAGGAAAAAAAGCAGTCAGACCCAAATTGTCTTGATATGCACAAATTTTAAAAAATGTACTCCAATGCTTATTTCTGTAATTCTGTTGCCCCTTACTCTGCTACCAAACCTCCTTTTCTCACACCTGAAAAATGCTAAGGATTTTCTAGTTTTCTAAAATATCAAATGTATTTGTGTGTGTGTGTTCATAAATTCAAATAAAATTATTTTTTCATGTAAGATTTATAGCAAGCAAAGGGATATTTTTTTTCCACTGTGTAAATAGGATTTAATTTTTTTTTTCTGTTCCTGAGTAAATCTTACCAAAGTGTTGATGTATCACTGAAGTAATACATGGTCTGAAACATAAATAGTACTAGGCTTTTTTTCTTCCTGAATACCTTTCCCACAAAATCCAGCAGGGCTGGGTCTAAGTTGCTTCATGATATCAATGAGATCAATGGGTCTGCTCTTGTTACCAATGCTTGATTCAATTACAGATTTTGATTTTTAGGAAAATGCCCAACTGGGGCTGTGAATTAATTGATAACTTTTCTTGTGTATTTTATACAAATCTCTTTGTTATTTCCCCCCTACAGAAGTCTGTAGCTCTATAAATATGCACTCCTTATTGGCTTTAAGTAGCAATTGAACTAAATATTAATTAGACTAATAGCAATTATAGTTGGATAAATGAAGATAACTTTGCCTAAAGTCTTCTATCTGGGTGTGGCAGAGTGGATCTCAGTTCCCTAATCATTTCAATTAGGGAGAATAGATTACTGATCAAGGATGTTGAAATGTGCTCTCAAGGGGCTTACAATAAATATTTTCTTTGATGTTGTATTAACCAGCATAACTTAGTGTAATGTTAATTTAAATGGGAAGATCTTTTCCATTCATTAATAGGTCCATGTGACTTCCTTCCATGGAAGCCTGAGTTACATGGGGGCTGTGGTGGGAGAGGTTTGCTGAATAGGTAGAATAGTAAGGGAAGAACAGGAAGAAGTGGAGCTAGAGCAGAGCTGAGAGGAAATTGGTCAGAGTCTAGTCAGAGCTAGAAAGGATACAGGCAACTGATTAGTATGAGTAAAAGAGACTGTGATTTTATTTAATTGATTTGGTTTGTGGGAAGGCTAGTAGAGGAGAAGACTTGGGTATGGTGCTGTCCTCTGCATAGTTATTGTGTATAGACTTTGATGGATCCAGCTTTCTTGTATCTGCATAAATGTTTCTATCTTCTGCGTAGAGTCTGTTATGTTTTGCGATTCAGAATTGCACTGAATTCATAGCCACGACAGGCTCTGTGAATATTATATTCGTGCTACAAAGGGCAACAGGGATGGGATCATGAAATGTCAGATGTCTATTTGGAGACAGGAAGGCTTTGGAGGAAGAAATGGTTGTCCCAGGTGGGAGGATTTGCCTTATTTCTCCCTAGCAAGAGAATGGGCTAAAGGCACAGGGCTTTGTGATAACTGGGAACCAAGGCTACAGAAGGGAGAACCCAGAGACTTAGAAAGATGTTTTCAGGGAATACTAAAAGAACCTGGGAAAGAAATGGCAGGAGTATGTGGGAGAGACTGGGCCTTGCTAACAAGCTATCAATTATATGTAGAGGCAGGGACAAGTGGCTAGAGAAGGAGGCTCAGATGGAAAGGAAATAAGAGGCTTTTTAGGTTGCAGCATTCAGTTTAGAAGAGCAAGCTGGAGATTATCAGGTGGTAGAAGAAAAAGCTGTTGTTAGTTTAGTTCACAAAAAGAAGCAAAGAAGTAACCAGAGAAACAATATGTAGGTGACTTCTCAGACAGAAGCACAACAGGAGAATTAAAGGGGCCACATGGTGTTTGGGGAGGTAATTGAGGATTTTACTCAGCAGGAGGTCACAGATATTTTGAGTTGGTTCACCCAAAGAATGGGAGAATTGATGGTATCTTGGATGGTGAGAATCAGTGAAAAAGAAAAATTTCCTTGAGCAAGAAGAGTAAATAGCCAGCAGATTCAAAGTCATAATAGATTGACAAGAAAAGACTTGTTTACTGCTCTATTGCGAGCAGAGGTAGATTTTGGAAGAATAGATGGTATTTCAACTAATGAACTATACAATGTATCAGGGAAAGAGACTTGATGTTAGACTGTGATGGGAGATGAGAACTACCCTTACAGATCCTTCTGAAACATTGTATCCAAGTTCTTCACAATGGGGAGTTGGCCAGGTCACAAATTTTATATATATATATATGAATTATTGTGCATGTTTGAAAATCTTTTAGAAAGCCATCCTGTCCTGACTGATAACTAGAAATAAGGAGTCTTGCATCTGCTCCCCAAAAGGCAGAAACTATCATCTCTTACTGTATGGACATAATAAAGCATTATTTATACATTTGTGATCTTAAAAGAAATACTCCTAAGCTACCCATCATATATATTTTTTTCCAATGAGGAAATCATTATATGATTTTAGAACATGGTGACCTGGAAAGTCATATCATTTAGTTTATGAAACCATTATCTCCACCAACTGATCAACCCAGTGCTGTAGCCAGGTCTTGACACCTGGGCAGAGAAAGTTCATGGCTCATTTTAGAAGTAACTTTGTCCCATGAATAAAATATTTGGTTGGCAAATCAGACCAGGTTTTGCCAATCATACTGCAGACAGTCTGTGAATGGGTTTGGATAAAGTTATTGTTTGAAAAGCTCTTGGAATGATCCTGACACCATATGTACAAACCTTGGCTTAAAGATGTGATAGAATGAGATCATGCTTCTAAAATAAATATGCCAAATTGAGAATAAAAGTGTGGCAAGCTAAATGCATGGAATAGTGCCCTGCTTTAGACATTTAATATGAATGTAAAGGTAACATCGCCTGGATTTTGTATAGATGTTGTTTTTAATGATCCCTAAATTTTGGACTTGGATTCATAATATATTGGATGCTATGAGTATGGTATTTTCTGGAAAATATCATTTTGACAGCTGTCTTGGCTACATTATGTCAATGAGCAATGACCAGAAAGTTGCATGATGTGAATTTTAATAGCAACTAAAGCAACCAATTGTCTACCAAAATATCCACTTCGAGTTAAATTATTTATGAATCCATAATATAATACAACTTTCAAGAAAGGTTTCCATGAAATTTTAACCTACCCTAACTGCTTGACCAAATATTTTGGGAAAAGAACCCATCATTAATACCACCCAAGTCCATCGAAACAGGCTTGCTTTATTTTTTGCTGTATTTCATTTTCTGTTACATAAATGACCCAGACTTCTACTGAGATTGAGGAGAATGAGAAAATATTCTGGGCCATTTCTTTCTTTTTCCTTTTTTCTTTTCTTTTTTTTTTTTTTTTAACATTTTCATTTAAAGTATTGAGTTCCAAATTCTTCTCTTCCTCTTTCCCTCTCTACTCTCCCCATGCATTGAAATGATAAGCAATGAGACATAGATTATATATGTAAAATTATGAAAACATCCCCATACTTGTCACTTTGTGCAAAAAGAGTGAAATAAAAGGGAAAAAAAGAAAGTGAAAAATAGCATGTTTAGTCTATATTCAAATAATATCAGTTCTTTCTCTGGAGGCATAGAGTATGCTTTGTAATTAATGAAAGACTTGTATTTTTATAAATTTAACTCAGTTCTCTAAATATTTGAGAAATGGGGTCTTTACCAGAGATACTTGCTGAAAATTTTCCCCTCACTTTTCTACTTTGCTTATTATAACTTTGACTGCATTCATTTTGTTTCTGCAAAACCTTTTAGCTTATATATGAACAAATTTATCTACTTTGCATTTTATAATTTTCTCTATCTTTTTGGTCTTAAATTCTTCCCTTATCCGTAAATGTGACAGATAAGGTATTTCTTGCTATCTTAATTTGCTTGTGGTATCACCCTTTATGTGTAAATTATATTCCCATTTAGACTTTATCTTGGTATATGATGTGAGATGTTAGTCTATACCTACTTTCTGCCATACTGTTTTGAAGTTTTCCTAACAGTTTTTTGTCAAATAATGATTTATTTTGTTCAAAAAGCTTGGATTTGAGGATTTATCATATACTAGATTACTACAGCCATTTACTATAAGATAATTTGTACATAATACATTCCATTGATCCACCACTTTGTTTCTTAGCCAGAACCAGATTGTTTTGATAATTACCATTTTATAATACAGTTTGAAATCTGGTATGGCTAGAACACCTTTCATATATATATATTTTTCTCATTGATTCTTGTGATGTCTTTGTACTTCTTTTCTTCCAGGTGAATAAATAGATTAATTTAGGTAGAATTGTCACATTTTTATACTGGCTCAGCCTACCCATAAGCAATTAGTATTTTTTCCAAATTTTAGTTCTGACTGCATTTGTGTGAGACGTGTTTTATAGTTGTGTTTATATAGTCCCTGGCTTTGTCTTGACAGGTAGACTGCCAAGTATTTCATATTCTCTATAATGCTTTAATAGAATTTCTCTTTCTTTCTCTAGCCTCTGAACTTTGTTGGTAACATATAGAAATGCTGAGGATGTATGTGTATTTATTTTGTGTCTTGCAACTTTGATAAAGGTGTTAATAATGTCAGGTAGTATTTTTTTTTTGTTGATTCTCTAGGATTTTCTAAGTATAACATCATGTCATGTCCAAAGGGTAATAGTTTTATTTACTCTTTGCCTATTCTAATTCCTTTAATTTCTTTTTATTCTCTTATTGCTATAACTAATATTGCTAATACAGTATTAAATAATAGAGGTGATTGGGCATCCTTGCTTCACTCTTGAGTGTATTAGGAAAGCTTCTAGCTCATTACCATTACAGATAATGCTTGCTGATGGTTTCAGATAAATATTACTTATCATTTTAAGGTAAACTCCATTTATTCTTATGCTCTTTAGTGCTTTTAATAGGGGGTGAGTGTTGTACTTTGTCAAAAGTTTTTTTTTTTCTGAATCTATTGAAATAATTATGTGATTTCTACTGGTTTTGTTATTGATATAGTCAATTATGCGCTAATTGTTTTCCTAATATTGGACCAACCCTGCATTCCTGATGTAAATCCCACCTGGTCATAATGTGTAATCCTTGTGATATATTGCTGTAATCTCTTTGCTCCTAAATTTTTTCATCCATATTCGTTAGGGAAAGTAGTCTATAATTTTCTTTCTCTGCTTTAGCTCTTCCTGGCTTAGATATCAGTATCATATTTCTATCATAAAAGGAACAAGGTAGGACTCCACCTATTTTCTCAAATAATTTATATAGTATTGGAATTAATTTTTCTTTAAACGTTTGTTAGAATCACTTGTGAATGCATCTAGTCCTTTTTTCCCTTAGGAATTAATTGATGACTTATTCAATTTCTCTTTCTAAGATTGGGTTATTTAAATATTTTATTTCTTCTGTTAATCTGTGTAGTTTATATTTTTGTAGATACTCACTCATTTAATTTGGATTGTCAAATTTATTGCCAGCTTATTTTCCTGTCCATGGGTAGTGAATTCAACACTTTCATTTTTGATTCTATAATTTGATTTTCTTCTTTATTTTTTTAAAATCAAATTAATCAATGTTTCGTTTAATTTAATAGTTTTTTCATTAAAAATGGCTTCCAATTTTATTAGTTCAATGATTTTCTTACTTTTAATTTCATTAATCTTTCTTGATTTTTTAGATTTCCAACTTTATGTTTAATTGGAGATTTTTAATTTGTTCATTTCCTAGTTTTTCTTTTTCATTCTCATGGTCAATTCCATTGATTAGAGTTTCTCCTAAGTACTGCTTTGGTTGCATCTCATAAGTTTTGGTATGTTGTCTCATTGTTGTCATTTTCTTTAATGAAATTATTGATAGTTTGTAAGATTTGTTCTTTGACCCACTTTAATTTTTTTAGGATTAGTTAAATTAATTTCCGGTTTTTCTATTGTCCACTTTTAATATAAATTTTATTGCATTATGATGTGAGAAGGATACATTCACTATTTCTGTTTTTTTGCTCTTGGTTCTGAAAGTTTTTTTTTTTTTTTTTTTCCCAATACATGGTCAGTTTTTGTGTTGGTGCCATGTAATGCTCAGAAAAAATGGTATATTCCTTTCTATTCCCATTCAGTTTTCTCCAGAAATTTATCATACTTAACTTTTGCAGAATTTTATTCACCTCTTTAACTTTTTTTCTTGTTATTGTTTGGTTAGATTTATCTAATTCAGACAGGGAAAAGTTGAGTACAGTTTTATTATCTATGTCCTCCTGTAACTCATTCAACTTCTCCTTCAAAATTTTAGATGTTATTCCATTTAGTGCATGTATATTTAGTATTGATATGACTTCATTGTGTATATCTTTCAGTATCTTTCAGTAAGATAGAATTTCCTTCTTTATCTCTTTTAATTGGATGTATTTTTGCTTTTAGTTTGTCTTGTATCAGGATTGTTACTCTGGCTTTGTTTCAGCTAAAGCATAATTGAGTGAGTCTGCTCCAGATCTTTGCCTTTATCCTATTTGTATCTCTCTGTTTCAAGTGTGTTTCTTGTAAATAGCATGTTGTAAGATTGTGTTTTTTAATCCATTCTACTATTTGCTTCCGTTTTACAGGTGAGTACATTCTAGTCACATTTATAGTCATGATAACTACCTACCTCCGTTCTATTTTTTTGCTTGTTTATCCTCCCCCCCTTAAACTCCCTACCTTTTCCCACCTTACAAGTGTTTTAATCTGATCACTCCTTCTTCAATGTGCTCTATCTATTATTACTTCCCCTTACTTCTCTGTTATCCCCATCCATTTGTATTTCTTTATGGGATAAGATAGATTTCTATATCAAACTGAGCATGAATTTCATTTGACGTATGAGCCAATTTTGATGAAAATAAGGTTTAAACTTTCCCTGCCCCTACCCATTTTCCCCTCCATTATATTTGCTCTTTCATGCTTCTTTTATGTGGGATAATTTACCCCACTCCTCTTCTAGTGTAATTTTTTATTCACTCCTTTATTTTTTTGTAGGAGATATCATTCTATCAAAATCACTTTATTTCTACACTCACTGTCTACATATACTCCTTCTACTTGCTCCTTTAGTAATAAAGTTCTTAAGAGTTACAAATATTAACTTGCCATATAGCAATGTAAACAGTTTAACTTTATTAAACTTGTCATGTTTTTCTTGTTCTTTTTCACCTTTTTTTTAATGTTCCTCTTGAGTCTAAATTTTTATTTAGCTTTGTTCTTTTACTTAGGGATATTTGGAAGTCCTCTATTTTTTAAATATCCATTTTCCTCTGGAAAGATTATATTCAGTTTTGTTGTGTAGTTGATTCTTGGTTGTAATTCTAACTCCTTTAATTTCTAGTATATCGTATTCTAAGATCTTTGGTTCTTTCATGTGGAAGCTGCCAAATCCTGACTATGTATAGTAATCCTAACTATAGGTCCACAATATTTGAATTGTTTCTTTTTGACTTCTTACAATACTTTCTCCTTGATCTGTTGTAGCGCCGCTGCGATTTTTATGTACCTATGGCAACCTTGAATATCCCAATGCAATTCTGAATTGCAAAATACCACAGACTCTCCACATGGAAAACAGAACCAAAACATTTATTCAGACACCAGAAAGTCAAATCCATCACAGCAACGAAGAAATCATACGCAATAACAATGCAGAGGGCAATGCCATCTCCAAGCTTTCACTGTTAGACTTCCCCTAAACCAGCTCCCTTAAACCAATCACAAGCAGGCTCACTTAAAGAAAATACCCTTTTCTTACTCACAGACAGCTGTGGGCTTGCCTGAGTCCTTCAGTTCTGAATGCTCTCATGACAAATTTACCCTCTGCTCTGCTCTAGCTCCTCCTCTTCCTATTCCACCCTTCCTGCTCTATCCCTCCTTGTTCCATGTGATTTAGACTTATGTGACTCAGGCTTCCATATGACCCAAGTAGGTCACATGGGCTTATTAATGAATGGGAAAGGTCTTACCATTTAAATTACCATTTCATGTGATCTCTGGAATATGACTATGATGTTCCTGGGACTTTTCATTTTGGGATCTCTTCTAGGCAGTGATTGGTGGAATCTCTCAATTTCTATTTTGTCTTCTAGTTTTACTATATCAGGGAAGTCTTCTGTGAAAATTTCTTGAAAGATGTTGTCCAGGACATTTTTTTTTAAATCATGGCTTTCATGTAGTTTAATAATTTTTCTATTATCTCTCCTGAATATATTTTCTAGGTCAGTTGTTTTTCCAATGAGAAATTTAAAATTCCCTTAGATTTCTTTTGACTTTTTTGATTTTGTTTTATTGTATTTTGATGTCTCATAGAGTCATAGTTTCCATTTATTCAATTCTATTTTTTAAGGAATTATTTTCATCAATGAGCTTTTGTATTTTTCCAACTGGCCAATTCTAATTTTAGGGAGTTAGTTTTCTCAGTCAATTTTTGTGTGTGTGTGTGTGTGTGTGTGTGTGTGTGTGTGTGTGTGTATATATATATATATATTAACATTCTATTAACTTTTTTCATACTTCTTTTACATGACTCTCATTTCTTTTTCCCAATTTTTCTTCTACTTCTCTAATTTGCTTTTTAAAAATTTTTTTAAGCTCTTTTAGGAGTTCTTTTTTAAGTCTGAGATAAAATTACATTTTTCTTTAAAGTTTCTTCATATATAGGCATTTTGACATTATGATTCTTTCTAAGTTTATGCCTTGATCCTTCCTGTCATCACAGTAACATTTTATAGTCAAGTCCTTATTTGATTTTGCTCAGTCCTTCTTCGTTTTTGTGATTTGATGTTTTGGTCTCTGGTCCTGCATTTTAACTTTTTTTCTGTGTGTGTGCTAGGGCTCAGGGTCTTACTACCAACCTTCATTGGGCTTCAGCTCTTAGCTATGTGCTTTCACTGTTGGGTAGGCTTCCTTTCTGGGTTGTACTGGATGATGGGGCCTCCCTGTTGACTCACATAGGTGTAGGGTTTAGCTGCTCATCTGCTCCAGGGATGAGCCCCTGCTACTTGGTTGCTATGGTAATAAAGTCTTTTTTGGTGGCTATACCAGGAAGAAAGATTATGTTGCTGGTCTGCCCCAATGGCAGGGCCCTGTTGCTGGGTTGCTATGGACATTGTCTGCTGTTGGCTGACTCCAGGCTTCACTACTGCTCAGCAATAGGGTCTAGGCCTTGCTGGTGGCTTGTACTGGGGGTAGGGTTTCTGGGGTGGGGTCTTGCTGTACTGTGCAGACTGCTCACTTACCTAAGTAGCTGCTGATTTGCAGGAAAATGGGACCTTCCTGGTGGAATGCCCCAGGCTTTGACTCTTGCTGCTGGCCTCCTACTGTGAAACTGGATGTTGCTGCCTTCGGACCTTGCTCTCCTCCCATCCCTGTGAGACAGACCTTACCTTCCATCGTGCTAAACTGTTCCCTTGCTCTTTGGAACAATTCTGATGTGATTTGCTAATTGTTTGGAGAGGAAATTTAGGAGGGTTTCAGAGGGGTCCACCTCACTCCACCATCTTGGCACTGGAAGTTAGAGGCCATTTTTAACATGTAGTTTCTCATTTATGTAAAGTGAAAGCACAACTATATTACAGACCTATTTTGGATACCTTTGTAATATGATTGCTTCATTTGTACCAAGGTAATCAGTGAGGTTCATTCATATTCTAATAATGTTTTCTAAGAAGCAATTGGTTGTGTTATTGACACCTCATTGCATCAATAGGAAATACAGTAGTAGTCATTTGTCCTCAAGATAATTAGTCATTGATTGCTCCAATATAAAGAGAAGTAATTTAAAAATACTTTAAAAAATAATGTAAAAAATGTTAAAACAAAACAGATAACACTGAGAAACCCAGTAAGAGGAGCATTATGTCATCTGCCCACATATACTTAACAGTGGTGCCATTATTTTGCACCAAATAATCATATGGGGAGCACCAGGTTTTCTAGGTAGGGCCTTGAATCCATTCTGAAATTTTGTATTGATGACACATAAGCAGTTGAAATTCTATTGAGAAATAAAAATGAAACGAGACATTACTGATGCTGCATATAAAATATATAAAGCCTCTTTATTGAAACTTGCAGATGATAAAAGAGAGTTCAGAAATCTCATCCTAATCCTTTCGTCATTCCAGGTTTGTAGAATCTATTTATAGAATTTCATATCCCCCTTTAGCCTCCATTCAGGGCTCACTAATATTACTGTAGTCCTTCCCCATCCCGTCTCTCCATCACTCTGAGCTCATATTTTGACTTTGACATATGAGTATCCATTTCTCTTTGTGAATCTTCAGACACTTCTTTAACCCTGCTAGCTATCCTTGGATCTTTAATCTTCTTTTCAGAAATTCTGAATATTTGCATCCTGTCCTTTCTCTCTTATAAATAGCATATATCTTCTAATTTTGGGTAGCCTTGGAAGTGCGTATTTGTGTGTGTGTGTGTGTGTGTGTGTGTGTATGAAGTTCAGCTTCAGAGGAGATTATGCAGGTAATCTAGTTCTCTTTATGACTCCCCCCCCCCCCAGTTTATTTCCTTGTTCACTAATTATTTACTACCTTGATCATGGGAAGAATAAAAGATTATCAGTGCCTAGTAAAATGCACTCTAGGTGAATTTTCTCATCTATAGTCTTTTACAAAATATATCCCTTGCTCATATTAAACTTGAATAATAAGCTTAAAAGAATGTTAAGTATTTTAAGGAAGATAGGATTATTTTTCAACTCAAACAGTCATTGGGCATTAGAAGGTAAGCTTGATCTAAACTCTTCCTTCTTGTCTAATGATCACAAGGAAATATGGAGGAAATGTTTGCTTTTTTCACTAATATCTGACACTGGGATGTCTAGTGGATGGGTGCATGAGGCTCACTGACAGAGTAATGTTTAATACTGATAACATGTGAACATTATCGTTATTGTATGTTCCTAAGCTGACAGACTGTTTCCAGTAAAGCTATAAAGTTCCTCGGTAAATTGGCCTTATCAAGGGCATGATTTTTCAGTTCTTCCAGGGCTAAACAGGTTCTTAAGAGGTAATCTATACTGTTGAAACTCATAAGAAATTGAATTATAGACCAGATTGCCCCTTAATTCATAAAGAATTAATGAATAAAAAAGTTTTTTTTAGCATATTATTAAGTACTATAATGACAAGAATTCAAATACAAAAATAAACATCCCCTTTAGGAATTTAATTTTATTTTACTTCTGTGACAGACTGATACCTGGACAGATTTTAAGAAGTTGCCTTAACTTCCCAGCTTCCTCAAATCATATTCCCCTCCCCTCTTCCATTTGTTTATCCCTGACTTTCTGGAATTATTTTTTGCTACTCACTATATCTTAGATAGACCTAGGTGATTTACATATATTCTTACAAATTTGAATATCAGCTACTTGAGGAAAGAAATTTTGAAAAATCTTTCTTTGTATGTGTTTTGCACAGTGCCTGTTATATAGCAAGCAATTAATTATTTATAATTGATTTAATTGACTTTTGCATGTAATCCCAATCATCATAATCTTCTTATTACTTCTTTTCCCCTTTCTTTTAGGACTTAAGGTCTTTGCTGTATCCTGTGCATAGACTGCAAATTATAGAGGATGCTGACCTAGTATTTTTGTCTCTGAAGCAAATTGTATGGAACATGTACTGCTCTGATGAGAATTTAGATTGTAGGGATAAAATGTTGGTCTGGAGTCAAGAAGGGCCAAGTTCAAATCCAGCTTGAGACACTTACTAGCCATGTGACTCTAGTAAGTCATTTAATCCTTTTTCCCTCAGTTTCTTCATCTGTAAAATGAGCTGTAGAAGAAAATGTCAATCCAATTCAGTATCTTTGCTAAGAGAATCACAAATGGGATCTAGAAGAGTGGAGCATGACTGAAATAATTGAAAAATAGTAACAAAATGTTCTGAATGTTCAGTACTAGGTTATAGAGCTATGTTAGGTTTTTTTTTTTTGTTTGTTTGTTTAACTTTATCTATTTAACTTTTCAACATTCATTTCCAAAAAATTTTTGGGTTCCAAATTTTCTCCCCATTTCTCCTCTCCTCCACCCCAAAATGCCAAGCATTCTAATTTCTCCTATCACCAATCTGCCCTCCCTTCTAACATCCTTCCCTTCCCTTATTCTCATCTTCTTTTGTCCTGTAGGGCAAGATAAATTTGTATACCTCATTACCTGTGTTTCTTATTTCCTAGTTGCAAGAACAATTCTCAACAGTTGCTCCTAAAACTCTGAGTTCCAACTTGTCTTCATCCCTCCTTCACCACCCATTCCCTTTGGGAAGGATAGCAATTCAATATAGGCCATATCTGTGAAGTTTTGCAAATGACTTCCATAGTCGCTGTGTTGTGTAAGACTAACTATATTTTCCTCCATCCTGTCCTGCCCCCCATTTATTCTATCCTCTCTTTTGATCCTACCTCTCCCCAAGAGTGTTGACTTCTAATTGCTCCCTCCTCCCATTGCCTTCCCTTCCATCATCCCCCCACCCTGCTTATCCCATTCTCCCCTACTTTCCTGTATTGTAAGACAGGTTTTCAGATCAAAAAGACTATGCATTTTATTCCTTCCTTTAGTTAAATGTGATGATAGTAAGCTTCATGATTTTTTTCTCTCACCTCCCTACTTTGTCCCTCCTCTGAAAAGTCATTTACTTGCCTCTTTTATGAGAGATAATTTGTCCCCTTCCATTTCTCCCTTTCTCCTCCCAATATATTTCTCTCTCAGACCTTAATTTCATTTTTTTAAGATATGATCCCATCCTATTCTATTTACCCTGTGCTCTCTCTGTGTGTACATGTGGGAGTGTGTGTGTGTGTGTGTGTGTGTGTGTGTGTGTGTGTGTGTGTAATCCCGCCAACCTACCCAGATACTAAAAAAAGTTTTCAAGAGTTACAAATATTGTCTTTCCATGTAGGAATGTAAATAGTTCAACTTTAGTAAGTACCTTATGATTTCTATTTGCTGTTTACCTTTACATGCTTTTCTTGATTCTTGTATTTGAAAGTCAAATTTTCTTTTCAGCTCTGGTCTTTTCATCAAGAATGCTTGAAAGTCCTTTATTTTATTGAAAGATCATTTTTTCCCCTGAAGTATTATACTCAGTTTTGCTGGATAGGTGTTTCTTGGTTTTTGTCCTAGTTCCTTTGACTTGTGGATTATCATATTCTGTGCCCTTCAATCCCTTAATGTAGAAGCTGCTAGATCTTGTGTTATCCTGATTGTATTTCCATAATACTTGAATTGTTTCTTTCTAGCTGCTTGCGATATTTTCTTCTTTACCTGGGAATTCTGAAATTCAATCACAATGTTCCTAGGAGTTTCTCTTTCTGGATCTCTTTCAGGCAGTGATCACTGGATTCCTTGAATACTTATTTTGCCCTTTGGTTCTAGAATATCAGGGCAGGTTTCCTTGATAATTTCATGAAAGGTGATGTCTAGGCTCTTTTTTTGATCATGGCTTTCATGTAGTCCCATAATTTTTAAATTGTCTCTCCTGGATCTATTTTCCAGGTCAGTTGTTTTTCCAATGAGATATTTCACATTCTCTTCCATTTTTTCATTCTTTTGGTTTTGTTTGGTGATTTCTTGGTTTCTCAGAAAGTCATTAGCCTCCATCTGTTCCATTCTAATTTTGAAAGAACTATTTTCTTCAGTGAGCTTTTGAACCTCTTTTTCCATTTGGCTAATTCTGCTTTTGAAAGCATTCTTCTCCTCGTTGGCTTTTTGAGCCTCTTTTTCCAATTGAGTTAGCCTATTTTTCAAGGTGTTATTTTCTTCAGCATTTTTTTGGGTCTCCTTTAGGAAGGTATTGACCCATTTTTCATGCTTTTCTTGCATCTCTCTCATTTCTCTTCCCAGTTTTTCCTCCACCTCTCTTACTTTATTTACAAAGAATTTTGAGCTCTTCAATGGCCTGAGGCTATTGAATATTTATTTTGGATGTCTGGGATACAGAAGCTTTTACTTTTATGTCTATCCCTGATGGTAAGCTTTGTTCTTCCTCATCTGAAAGAATGGGAGGAGATATCTGTTCACCAAGAAAGTAACCTTTTATGGTCTTTTTTTTTTCCCTTTTTTGGGCATTTTCCCAAGCAGTTACTTGACTTTTGGGTCCTTTGTCAAGAGTAGGGTATACTCTGGGAATCTGTAAGATCTCAGTTCCTCCAAGATGGCACAATCCAGTGCATACACTGATCTGGAAGTAGGGAGAGATTTTTGTATCCAGAATCTTAGCAATCTCTCCACAGGCACCTGGCCTCCAGTTCCTCTAAGTCAGTACCAGTGCTGGGGGTTGATTTTCAGATAAGCTGGATGGGCAGGGCTGCCACTCAGTGTGAGACAAAGAGCAGCTCTCTCAGAGCCTTTATAAAGGGCTGAGGTAAGACTCAGCTCCTCATTGCCCCCAGGGGTTTTACGATGGAACAAAGTATGCGGGCTTATGTAGGGGCTGCCCTGAGAACTGCTGCTACCTGCCTGATGTGGCCTCTGATGCCCCTGCCTGAGGCCGGAGCTATGGGAAGGCCCTTCTGCCTTTGCGGTCAGCTGAAAAAACCTGGTCACTGACCTTTGGCACTTGTGAGTTGAGGGATCTGAGGACTTGCTGCTGCAACTAGGGATTGTGAGACTGGAGATTCCACCCTTGGGGTGTCCTCCTCCCAGAGTCTCCCTGCAGGCATGGCCAAGGCTGGGCTGGACTCCATGCTCTGCTCTGAGTCTGGTGCAACCGACATTTCCCGTGGGCCTTTCAGGTCACCCTGGGCTAGAAATCTCCTCCACTCTGATGTTCTCCACTTCTGCTGCTCCTGAATTTGTTGAGAGTCCCTCTCTTTAGATATTTTATGGGCTGTGTGGGGAGACCCTGCATATGTGTGTCTTTCTACTCAGTTTTATATATTTCAAAATTACATTCAGCAAGGAATTAATTCTCTACTATGTATGAAGAGAAACTATACTTACAAAGGAAATATAAAATAAAGCAGCATATCCTCTCAAGGACCTTATGATCCATTTGGTGTGTGAATGCAAAATATTTGCACTGCTAGAATGTAAAGCAGATTCTATAAATCCAGTAGATTAGAGCTAGTTAAATTTTGAAGAAGATGAAATTACTCACCCTCAGAGATCAAGTAGACCATTGTGAGTAAGCAGTCTGAGATTAGTATCTAAAGGTGTACTAATATATAGACTTTCTTCTCACTTAGTTTAAAACCTCCAAGGAAAAGGACAGAGTAGAAATTGGCTAAATGTTGTGGCAAAGGTTTATTCACATGGAGTTTCATATAATTTGTTTAGGCTATAGTGCAAAATATACTAGGGAATGAATATTTTCTTTAAAATCTTTAACTTAAAATCTAATCACCATGTTAATGTCAACATCTCAATATTGAACTCACAAATAAATGAAAGCTACTTGCAGAAAATTAAAAAATACAAAAGAATTGTATTATTAATAAAAAATATTTCCAATTGAAGTTTGATAAATTAGTATGACTTATGGGTACTTGGTAGAAAGGTTTTGTCCTTTGTTCTCGATAAGGACCAAAATGACATCACTATGCTAGAATAAAGTCCCAATGTGTCCAACTGTTGCTGATCAAACCAATATGGACTCGGAATACTCTCCCAAATTCTCCCTATCCCTCCCTCCCCACCCATTCACTTTGGGAAGGTAGGCAATTCAATATAGGTCATATCTGTGTAGTTTTGCAAATGACTTCGATAATAGTCGTGTTGGGTCCAAATAATCCATGTAAACATTTGGGGTGGATTCTCCAAATTTTCACATCCTGCATTTCCTTTGAGCTATTTCACTTCTGCTTTGCTCATAGAACACAGCAGGTTCTCTGACGAGTGCACATAATGCTTAGCAGTCCTGTGCCAGTGTCTCCCATGTTACACGATCAATTCTAAAGTTCTTAAGAAAGACCTTGAGAGTACCTTTGTATCACTTCTTCTGACCACCATGTGAGCACTTGCCCTGTGTGAGTTCTCCATAAAATAGTCTTTTTTGACAACTGTACATTCTGCATTCGAACAACGTGGTCAACCCATCGTAGTTGTGCTTTCAGGGGCATGGTTTGAATACTTGGCAATTTAGTTTGAGCAAGAACCTCAGTGTCTGGTACCTTATCACGCCAGGTGATCTTCAGAATCTTTCTAAGACAATTCAAGTGGAAGCGATTCAGTTTCCTGGCATATTGCACTGCCCAGGTTCCATAGGCATACAACAATGAATTCACCATAACAGCTTTGTAGACTGTCAGTTTCGTAGTCAGTCTAATATCCCTTCTGTCCCATACTTTGCTTCAGAGCCTCCTGAGCACTGACCTAACTCTGACAATACATGTGTCAACTTCATTATCAATATGTACAATCCTGGAAGGTACACTGCCAAGGTAAGTGGACTTAACATAGCATTGTAATAATTCTCATAATTACTATAAGATCAAAAGATCATGTGAACTTACATTGAAGATTTTTTTAAATGTTGTTAAAATCAATTTGTAAAACACTCAGTGAGCCATGCTGATTTATTTTTCTTGAATTTTTTTCTGAATATTTTTCTTCATCCACAAATAATATTCAAGAATAAAATAAATTCAAGAAACATTTATTAAACACCTACTATGTGCAAAAACTTTGTGTTCAATCATTTTCCAATGTTCTCTCCAAGACTATTGTCTTGGCATTTTTTATTTTATTGTATTTATTTACTTTACTATTTATTGCTTAAGGGGTATCAGGCTTAAGGATTCTCATTCTTTCTTTTTTTCTTTAATATAAATTTATTCTTATTTAACTTTTTATATTCTTTTTCACAAAATTTTGGGTTCCAAATTTTCTCCCCATTTATCCCCTCCCCCACCCCAATACACTGAGCATTCTAATTTTCCCTATCACCAATCTGCCCTCTCTTCTATAATCCCTCCCTTCTCTTGTCCCCATCTTCTCTTTTGTCCTGTAGGGCCAGATGACTTTCTATTCCCCATTAACTGTATTTCTTATTTACTAGTAGCAAGAACAATATTAAACAGTTGCTCCTAAAACTTTGAGTTCCAAATTCTCCCTATCCCTCCCTCCCCACCCATTCCCTTTAGGAAGGTAGGCAATTCAATATAGGTCATATCTGTGTAGTTTTGCAAATGACTTCGATAATAGTCGTGTTGTATAAGACTAACTGTATTTCCCTCCATCCTATCCTGCCCCCCATTGTTTCTATTCTGTCTTTTGATCCTGTCCCTCCCTGAGTGTTCACTTCAAATTGCTCCCTCCTCCCATTGCCCTCCCTTCCATCTTCCCCTCCATCCTGCTTATCTCCTTTGCCCCCACTTTCCTGTATTGTAAGATAGGTTTTCATACCAAAATGAGTGTGCATTTTATTCCTTCCTTTAGTCGATTGTGATGAGGGTAAACTTCATGTTTTTTTCTCAGCTCTCCTCTTTTTCCCTCCACTAAAAAGTCTCCTGCTTGCCTCTTGAATGAGATATAATTTACCCCATTCCATTTCACCCTCTCTCCTCCCACTACATTTCTCTCTCACTGTTTACCTTAATTTCTTTTAAGACATCATCCCATCCTACTCAATTCACTCTATGCTCTCTGTCTCTGTATGTGCGTGCATGTGTGTATGCGTGTGCATATGCACACATGTACATGTGTGTGTGCATATGTGTATATAACTACCCAGATACTGAAACAGTCCTGTTTTAAGAGTTACAAATATTGTTTTGCCATGTAGGAATGTAAACAGTTCACCTTTGGTAAGTCCCTTATGACTTCTCTTTGCTGTTTACTTTTTCATGATTCTTCTCATTTTTGTGTTTGAAAAGCAAATTCTCTTTGTAGTTCTGGTCTTTTCATCAAGAGTGCTTGAAAGTCCTCTGTTTCATTGAAGACCATATTTTCCCCTGAAGTATTATACTCAGTTTTTCTGGGTAGGTGATTCTTCGTTTGAGTCCTAGTTCCTTTGACTTCTGGAATATCCTATTCTATGCCCTTCGATCCCTTAATGTAGAAGCTGCTAGATCTTGTGTTATCCTGATTGTATTTCCACAATACTGGAATTGTTTCTTTCTAGCTGCTTGCAATATTTTCTCCTTGACCTGGGAATTCTGAAATTTGGTCACAATGTTCCTAGGAGTTTCCCTTTTTGGATCTCTTTCAGGCAGTGATTGATGGATTCTTTCAATACTTATTTTGCCCTCTGGTGTAGAATATCAGGGCAGTTTTCCTTGATAATTTCATGAAAGATGATGTCTAGGCTCTTTTTTTGATCATGGCTTTCAGGTAGTCCCATAATTTTTAAATTGTCTCTCCTGGATCTATTTTCCAAGTCAGTTGTTTTTCCAATGAGATATTTCACATTCTCTTCCATTTTTTCATTCTTTTGGTTTTGTTTGGTGATTTCTTAGTTTCTCAGAAAGTCATTAGCCTCCACCTGTTCCATTCTAATTTTGAGAGAACTATTCTCTTCAGTGGGGTTTTGAACCTCTTTTTCCATTTGGCTAATTCTGCTTTGAAAGCACTCTTCTCCTCATTGGCTTTTTGAACCTCTTTTTCCAATTGAGTTAGCCTATTTTTCAAGGTGTTATTTGCTTTGGCAATTTTTTTGGGTCTCCTTTAGCAGGGTATTGACCCATTTTTCATGTTTTTCTTGCATCTCTCTCATTTCTCTTCCCAGTTTTTCCTCCACCTGTCTAAGTTGATTTTCAAAATCGTTTTTGAGCTCTTCCATGGCCTGAGCCCATTGGATATCTATTTTGAATGTTTGGGATACAGAGGCCTTGACTTCTATATCTTTCCCTGATGGTAAGCATTGTTCATCCTCATCAGAAATGAAACGGGGAAACATCTGTTTACCAGGAAAGTAGCCTTCTTTGGTCCTATTTTTCTTCCCTTTTCTGGGCATTTTCCCAGCCAGTTACTAGTGCTTGGGGTCTGAGATTCAAATGCTTCTCCCCAGCCTCAGGTCTTTCCGTGGCAGGTGTGCCTGCTATTCAATGTGAGCTTAAGTTCTGGTGCTCAGGTTGGGGCAGGGCCGCCTCCCAGGCTCAGTTCTCTCAGGGGGTTTATGCGGAGACATTCAGGAATGGAGCGGAGCTCCTGCCTGCTCTGGGAGCTCCTGGCCACTGCTGCGTCTGCTGCTGCATCTGCTGCTGCCTCCTGAGGGGGCCTGAGTTATGGAGACACCCTGCTCCCCTCTCGGACACCCCAGAAGTCTCTCTCACTGACCTGTAGTGCCTGTAGGTGGAGGGACCTTCCCGGCCGCTGGAGATTCTGTCCCTGAAGCCTGCTCAGATCTGCTCCTCTCAGAGCAGGGCAGGGCAGGGCAGGGGTGGGCTCTGCAGTCCCATATGTGATGGACTTTGGTGCTGGTTTTTCAGGGCTCTCTGGAACGGAAATTGTCTCCACTCCCTTGCATGGCTTGCACTGCTCCAGAATTCGTTGGGAGTTCTTTTTACAGAAAATTTATGGGCTGTGGTTTTGGAGCTAGCATACGTGAGTCTTTCTACTCTGCCATCTCGGCTCCTCCCCCCATTCTCATTTTTCTTACCTTTACTGATGTATGAGAATGGACATTGAATTGACAATGGCAAATTTTTCTAGTAATAAAAATGCTAAAAAAAAAAAATTTGATGGGAACTTCTGATAGAAGATGCCATGAAAGATTTCAATAATTATAATTACATAATGGTAATGAGGATTCTTTCCTTTCTTCAGTTCTCTCTATTGTAGTTGTAAATTGAAAAGGCAGACTTCAAGGGTGATCATACAAAGACTCATCCAGGTGAGGATAATGAGGCATTATAAAATGGAGGATGGTGGGATGTGAAGTATTTGGAAAGAGGATAATATTTCTATAGGAACCTTATTCATGTGCTTTTCCAAAAGATCTGGCCTGTGTTAGATGTTGCTTCCTATTGCTGGTGAATTACTTTCTTTTCGTTTAAAGAAAACTTACATTAGTTAACTTTAAATTTATGCTTATAAAAATGCATTAATTTCCTTTTTGCATGATTAGAATAGAAATCAAGTATAATAATACAAAAGTCTTTAGATAGACCTAAAGTTGGCTGTCCTTGAATCACTTTTCTATTTCCTATGTATATGTACTTCTGTGTTTTATACATATATGCCTATATAGATACATATGTGTGAAGGCATGTGTATCATATACATACATATGGACATGTAATATATGAATTCATAAATATATGCATATACACATATAAAAAGTGTTTCCAAAAGAACTCTCTCAGGGCTCCTGAAAAAATAGTTGATATATTTCTTATCAGTCTTGGCTAATTAAAGACAAGTGAAAAATAGATGCCTCTAGCTCCCTTCACCTGCAGTCAATAGGAGGTCCCCTCAGTAAGTGACAATTCTGTGCTTGGTTGTAGAAGGGAATCTTTTTTTCCAATACTGTAGTTACACTGATTTTTTCCCCCAGGCTCATGCAAGTATATTGATTCTTTGCCTCATGGTCACTGAATTTAAGCTCTTATTTCATTATTTATTTCAAATTCTTCAAAGTGTAGTTATTTATGTTTAGTTTACCCCTCTGTTCCCATGAAAGGATTCCCCTTGAACAATACGAGTAAGAACCTGTGATGAATATTTGCTGAGATGTGTGTCAGGGAGTCCACTGAGTTGTTAGGAGTTCTAGTTTGGGGCAAATGCTTCATTATATGGAGGCAGAATATTCCCCCTGATAACTCATTCTCCCCCTTTCATCATTGTTCTGCCCTTGAGAGCTAGTCATAAATCCTTTCTTCAGGGAATATAGGGGTGGCTAAAGGTGGATAGGGTACAGATACCGATAGGAGTTGTTAGAACAAGAAAAAGAAGCAGAAAAGGAAAAAAAAAGAGTCCAATTCTTGGAGTCTAAGAAAGAAAAGAAAGCATGTACTGAAAGGTCTAACAGAATTCATTGGGGATATAGTGGTTAAGAATTCTTACATCCCAAATTTGCTGAACATGGACTCCAAGATCCACCATGTCTCCTTGTTACCTCTACCACTTCTAATATCCCTGAAGGCTTTGCCCTAAATTATGGGATCGACAACTGGTTACTTGTACAACAGTTATTTTTGTTTGTGTTGTTGCTGATGCCGATATTGTTGCTGTCATTGTTTGAGAAGGAGAAGGCGAATTCCTATCTTTTTCACATTGAGAGACAAAAGAAGGAGGGAGGAGAGACAGGGAGATGCATCTTATCAGTATCAGAGTTGAAACATCCATAGAAATAATGATAAAACAATCTTGGAGAGTAGTAATTGTCTTATTTTTATCCATTCACTTATTTTCATTCATTCATTTATTTTTCATTCATAGACTCAAGCATTCATTCATCCCTTTTGAGGCTGGCCTTCCTATCTCACCCAAGCTGAAA
This sequence comes from Bettongia penicillata ogilbyi, assembly GCA_023548195.1. Classification (NCBI taxonomy): domain Eukaryota; kingdom Metazoa; phylum Chordata; class Mammalia; order Diprotodontia; family Potoroidae; genus Bettongia; species Bettongia penicillata. The sequence goes on from JAJHZJ010000950.1 coordinate 58,188, forward strand.
GCACAGCAGCCACACATGTGCTAATTCCTAGTACAGAAGCCAGATCACCACAAAAGCTTTGACCTGCTCTGTTTTCCTACCTGGAAAGGTATATTTCTGCGTAGTCAGTCCACCTGGCTGATCTCTCTCCCTTCACTCCCCAGTCCCCCAGAACCCAAGGACTCAGCATATTAATGTCTGACTTCATATACAGATGAAATCAGCTTTATTCCTTCTGTACTTCAGAACTCCTAATCCTAAACAATCCACCACCTTTAACCTCCTCAGAAACAAGTGGCATACGTACCACCACAGCTTGCAATTGTTTTGTTTTTGTATTGGAATACCTACCTATCACCTAGCAGAATGAGTGGCACCTAGTAGGCACTTAATAAATGTGAACTGATTCATTGATTACAGATATTGGTTAGGCTCTGTAGTGTACCTGGTTAAATACCACACTTTGTCTATAGCATGGGATAAGCGGTATGATATAAACTGGTTTAGCACTTTGTACAATATGTATATCACTATTTCTCTGCACAAAATGCATCCTGGATTCCCAATAACTGACTTCTTAATGTACATTTAGCCCATGACCTGTTTGTTGGGGCTTGCCTAATTGTGATTAGCTTCTTCTCCTCTTTGTGAAATAGCTAACTTGTGATGTGTTTTTGTCAACTGACAAGGTACAGCTAATGTTTGTGCCCATCAGTCATGAAAGGGTTATTGCTTTTATCTAGCACATCTGTTGGAGTGGCAGGAACAGAAAATATGTGGGACTTAAAGACAAGAAATTCCTGTGTTTGGATCACCCCACTAATTTTTGCAATCTATATTTGTAACCGAGCGCTTCAAACCTCTCTGAGCCCCAATATTTGCGTCTGTAAAATGAGGATAATAATGTCTCAAGTAATTATTGCACACATTTGTTGTGAGATTCAGATGAGATATTCTACATAAAGTGACTTGGAACTCCTAAAGTGCTATTGAAATTTCAGTGCTTATTATTATTAAAATTGAGAAGGCTCCATCCAGAAATGTTTGAGAGACTGAGGGAAATATCATAATTCCATCCGATATGAATAAATACATTTGGCCTTCCTGCCTCCCGGAGAGTCAAAGTCCAACAAGGTGTAAAATCAGAAACAGCTGTGAATTCTGGGAAGTATTCCAGATGATATTTCTTTTAAATGATGGAGACCTCTGATAATTTGCACAGAATATATTTTTATTGTGTATTTGAAAAGAAGCCACAGACAACAGGAAAAGGAATGTGAGCTTCTTAAGTGGGTAGAAAAGCCAATAGTCATCAAAAGATCACTGTGGCCATGGTATAAATTGCAACATGACAACATGTGGGACAAAAACTAGACATAAATTTTCTGAGAGGATGTTCACTGCAGAAAGAGGGAAAAGCAAGTGGCTTCTTGTTGAGGGTATCAGCTAATGGACAGAAAGACATCTTGAAAGAATTGCAGATTGTATGTACTCTCAGTGTATTTACATGGCATTTAATGACCGTATGGTTTCATTGTATGGCACTAGTGGTGCCTTGTTCATTTCAATTCTTCTGACATCTGTTTTTATTTTCTTTCTGCTGACTGGTCTCCACGATTCAGTCTAATCTACTCATCAAGAAATGTACACAATTTATGTCCTCTTGAGATCCTATCTGTTCTAAAAATCCTTCTCTGAGGTTTTTCTGCAAGGGACTTTGGATTTTCAAATGCTTTCAGAACACTACAAACTGTGGTACTGTCTATCAAGATGGAACTGTTTTGCGTATAGTCATAAGATGAATTATGAGAGTTAATCACTATTTTCTTTGTACTAAATACTCATCTCCAGGGAAAGGCTGTCATCATTCCTTTATTATTTTTCTTCTCCTCTATTGCAAAGCTATATTTGGAGACTCAGACAGAGAAGAGGGGAAATTTTTGCTTAACCTTGTACTTATTGAGAATTCTTTTAGCTTTTCTCTGTTGCAAAAAAAAAAAAAATGTACCTTTTGGGTTTTGATATAGAATTTATTACATTAAAAAGAGGATATTCCTATGCTATTTGAGTTTTTTAATATATAAATAAGTACTGCATTTTGTTATTGGGTGTTCTAATTGCCTATGTTGATTAATATGTCACTTTGATTTTTTTTTTACTTTAATATAACTAGTTGTGCCCCATTATTTCTCTGAAATTTAATCATTTTTGATACTGTTATTTAATCTAACTTCATCATAATGAATTTTTGCACATATGTTACTATATTTTAAGTAAATTAAGTAAGTAAAGAACTTACAATACTTGCATTGATACTCAAGAGAGGTGTTGGTCTATGTACTCTTTCTCTTTATCCTCCCCTTGCTTAAGTATTAGGATCAAATTTGTCTCATAAGAGGTATTTAGAAGAATTTTTTCAGTCTTTGAGAAAAAAAAACTTATAGAGCATAAGTATTCATTTTTCTTTAACTGTTTAATAGAATTTATTTTAAAGTTCAACTGAATATTGATCCTCCTTTTCTGTCCTCACCATGAGATAGTTCTTTTATGACTTATTTAATTTCACATTCTGAAATTATTTCTTGTCACACAACTAATATGTATCAGCAATGGATTTTAAATCCATGCCTTCTTGATTCAAAGGTTGGCCTCTTATCTATTTTGCCACTTTACTTCTTACAAAGGGTGACTGTTTTCCTGTAGAATTGAGTTAATTTCATTAATTTTTGGAAGTCTAGTTTAATTTCATTAATTTGTTTGAGATCTTTAACTTCATACATAAACAAAGATTCCATCCAAGATGTCAAAATTATTTCATATTCCAACTTACTGGATTCCCTAAAAAGTAATAGGGATGAACTTGTGATGTATCTGGCCCATAAGAAAAAAAAAATAAGAAAAAAAATCAGGGAAGAATTTAAAAGGAAAATTGAGCTAAAGGAAAAAGAAGCACAAAACATAACTGGGAAAATTGGACAAATGGAAAAGGAAATACAAAAGCTAAATGGGGAAAATAACTCCTTAAAAGGAGCAATTGCACAGAGAGAAAAGGAGATGGAAAAGTTAACTGAAGAAAACAATTTGATAAAAATTAGAATTGGGCAAGTAGAAGCTAATGACTCTATGAGACATCAAGAATCAGTCAAACAGAATATAAAGAATGAAAAGATAGGAGAACATGTAAAATATCTCATTGGAAAAACTACTGGCATGAAAAATAGATCCAGGAGAGAAAAATCTAAGAATTATTGGTATATCAGAAAGTCATGATGAAAAAAAAGATCCTGGACAATATTTTCCAAAAAATCATTAAGGAAATCTACCCAGAGGTTCTGGATCCAAAGGGCAAAATAGTCATTGAAAGAATCCACTGTTCACCTCCTGAAAGGGAACCCAAACTGAAAACACCAAGGGATATTATTGCCAAATTTCAGAAATATAAAGTGATGGAGAAAATACTGTAGGAAGTCAGAAAGAAACAATTCAAATGTTGAGGAGCTACAGTTAGGATCACACTGGACCTTGCAGCATCTGCGTTAAAAGATAGGAGAGATTGGAATACGATATTCTGTAAGGCAAAGGAGCTGGGACCACAACCAAGGATCAATTAACCAGCAAAGTTGTGCATAATATTTCAGGCAAGGAGATGGACATTCAAGGAAATAAGGGATTTACAAAACTTCTGATGAAAAGGCCATAGCTCTATAGAAAATCTGATCTTCAAACACAAGTCTCAAGGGAGGTATAAAAAGGTAAACATGGAAAAAAAAGACAACCTTGTTATTCAATATGGAAAAAAACTGTTTACATCCCTATAAGGGAAGATGATACTTGTTAATCTTCAGAATTGTATATTTATTACGATATATAAAAGGAATATCCATAGATAGAGGGAGTAGGTATAAATTAAATGATGTGATGATGAAAATGTGATTTAAGGGTATGAAGGGATTGTAACAGGAGATGTGAAAAGAAGGAGGTAGAAAAAGGTAAATTATGTCACAGGAAGATGCACAAAAACATTATAGTAGAGGGAAAGAGGGGAGGAATATGAGCATTGTTTGAGATTTACTCTTATCTGCCTTGGTTCAAGGAGGGAACAACAAACTCAATTAAATACAGAAATCTAACTAGTTCTATAGGTAGTAAGAGGGAAAGGGGAAAGAGAAGGGACGGGAGGCTAAAAGGGAGGGAAAAAGTAGTAAGGGAAAACAAATAAGAGGGAGAGGGGCTAAAACAAGGGAGGGAAGATTGAGAGAGGTGGTGGTCACATATTAAAACTGTATAGTGGAGGGGAAGAGAGAAGGGAGAACTGAAAGCATAAACAGGGGGAAACATGATGCAGGGAAAGATACAGATAGTAATAGAATGGGAAGAACTCTCTTATAAAGCAGTTGGATAGCAGAATGGATAAAAAGCCATAATCCAACAATATGTTGTTTACAAGAAACACATTTGGAAGAGGGAGATACACGCAGGGTAAAGGTAAAAGGTTGGAGCAGAATATACTGTGCTTCATCTGATGTAAAAAAGCAGAGGTAGCAATCCTAATCTCAGAGAAAGCAAAAGAAGAACTAGATCTAATCAAAAGAGATAAAGAAGGAAATTATATCTTGCTAAAAGTCACCATAGACAATGAAGCAATGTCATTACTAAAGATATATGCTCCAAGTGGTATAGCGTCCAAATTATTAGAGGATAAGTTAAGGGAATTACAGGAAGAATTAGACAGCAAAACCTATCTAGTGGGGGACCTCAACATTCCCCTCTCTGAACTTGATAAATCTCACCTCAGAATAATCAAGAAAGAAGTTAAGGAGGTGAGTAAAACTCTGGATAAGGTAGATATGATAAATCTCTGGAGAAAACTAAATGGGAATAGAAAGGGATATACCTTTTTCTTAGCAGTACATGGAACATACAAAAATTAACCATGTACTAGAGCATAAAAAAACCTCATAATCCAGTGCAAAAAGGCAGAGATAGTCAATGCACACTTTTCAGACCATAATACAATAAAAATTATATGTAATAAAAGGGTATGGAAAGATAAACCAAAAATTAATTGGAAACTAAGTAGTCTAATCCTAAAGAATGAGTGGGTTAGACAACAAACCATAGAAACAATAAACAACTTCATTCAAGAGAATGACAATAACAAGACAAACTACAGAAGTTATGGGGTGCTGCAAAAGCAGTTCTTCAGGGAAGCTTTATAACATTGAATGCTTACATGAATAAAACAGAGAAAGAAGAGATCAATTCATTGGGCATGCAGCTGAAAAAGCTAGAAAAAGAACAAATTGAAGATCCCCAAGTATTTCAGTTAGGTCAGAAACTAAAAGTGATAGAAACCAATTACACTTTCTTGTCTCTCACACAGGTCTGACAGGCTTTTTCTACTGTCTCTTCAAGTTGTGCTTGATGTTTTGTGGTTGAGAAGTCTGATAATTGCCATAGCTGCCAGTAATTCAGTCCCCTGAGGTCTGCTCAGGCCCTGTCTGTGCCAGTGTAATAGACCCTTTCCATCCCTTCCAGGCTGTCTTGGGTTGGAGATTTGTTTCATTCCTTCATTTTATGGGTTCTACAGCTTTGGAATTTGTGTAGAGTCATTTTTACAGGTATTTGGCAGAGTTTGGGGAACAATTCAAGCAAGTCTCTGTTTTTCCTCTGCCATCTTAGTTCTCTCCTCAACTTGTTTTTCTTGCCATCTAAACTTCTTACTCAGATACTCTCCACCTTGTTTTCTTCATTGTGTTCCTAGATTTCCTCATGTGATTATAACTGTTTATTATACAGCATGTCCCAAAAGTCATGGCATAGTTTTAGATGATTAGATCACTAAGATTTTTCAAATATTTTATATAATTTTCTCATATTAGCTACTCTGCTCTTTTTTTTAAAGTATATGCTTCTAGACACATATTCTTGGCATGAATCCTCCTCACTAGCTCTTAATGATAATTGTGTCACCAAAGTACCTATTATTCAAGAAAATTATGACAGAAATGGTGTTGGTTGAGCCACTAGGCAATATTTTAAATAACTGATACCAAATTGTCATTTTGCTATTTTCAGTTGGGGTTAGAATAACGTGCTGCTTACCAACTTATCCCCAGGCAGAACTACAGGCATCAGGAAATTATGTCCCAAAGTGAATAACAACACAGAAATAAGATGATGAATTTCTGTTACTAAATAGGGCAGAATCCTCTTGTGGTCGATTGTCAAAGTAGGCCTAAATTGTCCAGTAAGAAGGAATCCATGACCATACATATTTTTGGGGAGAAACAAATCTATGACTCATTTATGGAAGATTAATGGAAACAGAGTAACATAACAGATAGAATTCTGAGATTGGAGTCAGAAAATAAGAGGTCCAAATCTTGCCTCACACACATTAATGGAGCTTTTAGACCCAAGGCAATTGAGTAACTTCACTGAAATTCCCACAACTTCTTAGGGCTTGATTACTAAGTCTAACAAGGTAACATTTATATTGATGAGCTAAATCCCTCATAAGTGGTCAAAATCACAACTCTTTCTTTGTAACATTGTGGTCATTTTTGATTGTCTTCATTATAGAGGAGTTAATGAATTTGTTTATATTTTTCATGAATTTATCATGTTATTCCATATTTTTGGTAGAATTCTCCCATTAAATCATCTTTCTACAGCAAAATTTTATATAGGAGACCTAAAATGTGTTAATTTTTTTTTCTCTACAAGGTGAATTTCATTAATGGAAAGTCTAATTTCTCTCTCTCTCTCTCTCTCTCTCTCTCTCTCTCTCTCTCTCTCTCTCTCTTTCTCTCCATGTATATGTATGTATGTATATGTATATATGCATGTAAATATATATATATGTGTGTGTGTATACACACACACATATATATATATATATATGTATATATAGTTCAGTTCTTAACATTCACTTCCCCAAGAATTTGAATTCAGAATTTTCTTCCCATGTCTTCCCAACCCCACCCCAAGACAGCATGTACCACATCCACCCCTTCCTCCAGTTTGTCCTCCCTTCTATTACCTATCCTTTTTCCATCTGCCTTCCACTTTCCTTTCCTGTAGGGTAAAATATATTTCTATGCTCCACTGCCTGTATAGCTTAATTTCTAGTTTCATATTAAAACAAATTTTAACATTTATTGTTAGAGCTTTGAGTTCCATATTCTCTCCTTCAAGGCCCACCCACTCCCATTGAGAAATGAGAAATTAAATATAGGTCATACATGTGTAACAATACAAAGCACTTTCATATTAACTATGTTGTGAAAGACTAACCACATTTCCCTCTGTCTTATCCTACCCTTCATTTATTCCATTCTCTCCCTTGACCTGCCTTCCTACAATAGTGTTTACTTCTGATTATCCCTTTCCCCAGTTTGCTGTTCCTTTTATTATCTTCCCTCTCCTATCCCCTTCTCCCTTGACATCTTGCAAAGTAAAATGGATTTACAGATCCAATTGAGTGTGTGTTATTCCCTCCTTAAGCCAAATCCCATGAGAGTAAGACTCAGCTTCCTTTCATCTCTCCCCTCTTCCCCTCCATCGAAGAAGCTCTTTCTTCTCTCTTGTATGTGAGATGATTTATTACTTCTCTCTTTCTCTTACTCTTAGTACATGCCATTTAACATTAAATTTTATTTTTTTAGGTATTCTCCCTTCATATTCAGCTCACCCTGTGCCCTCTGTCCATGTATATATGTATGTATGCATACACATATATGCATACATGTGTATATATATATACATACACATATGTGTACACATATATACATGTAAGAGTATATATACATACATATACTTGCACACATACATATACATATATATACCTAAACATATGTATTATACACATACATACATACCCATGCACACACACACACGCACACACACACACACACACACACACACACACACACATATATATATATATATATATATATATATATATATATATATATATACATATATATTCCCTCTAACTACCTTAATACCAAAAAAGGTCTCATAAGTTACAAATAACATTTTTCCGTGAAGGAATACAAACAGTTCAACTTTAATGAGTTCCTCAAGACTTCTCTTTCCTATTTATTTTTTCATATTTTTCTTGATCTTTATATTTGAAAGTTAAATTTCCTATTTAGCTCTGGTCTTTTCAACAAGAATTCTTGGAAATCCTCTATTTAATTGAATGGTCATTTTTTCCCCTGAAGTATTATAGTCAATTTTGCCGGGTAGTTGATTCTTGGTTTTAATCCTATCTCCTTTGACCCCTGGGATATCATATTCCAAGCCCTTTGATCCCTTAGTGTAGAAGCTGCTAAATCCTGTGTTATGTATTTCCACAATACTTGAATTGTTTCTAGCTGCTTGTAATATTTTCTCCTTGATCTAGAAACTCTGGAAGTTGGCTAAAATATTTCTAGGAGTTTTTCTTTTTGGATCTCTTTCAGGAGGTGCTCAGTGAATTCCTTCTATTTCTAATTTATGCTCTGGTTCTAGAATATTAGGGCAATTTTTCCTTGACAATTTCTTGGAAGATGATGTCTAGGCTCCCTTTTGGATCATGGCTTTCAGGTAGACCAATAATTTTTAAAGTGACTCCCTGGAATCTATTTTCCAGGTCAGCTGTTTTTTCCAATGAGCTATTTCACATTTTCTTCTCTTTTTTCATTCTTTTGTTTTTATTTTATAATTTCTTGGTTTCCCATAAAGTCATTAGCTTCCATCTAGTTCATTCTAATTTTTAAAGAACTATTTTCTTCAGTGAACTTTTGAACCTCCTTTTCTATTTGGCTAATTCTGCTTTTTAAAGCATTCTTCTCCTCATTGACCTCTTGGATCTCTTTTGCCATTTGGTATAGTCTATTTTTAAAGGTGTTATTTTCTTCAGAATGTTTTTGAGTCTCCTTTAGCAAGCTGTTGACTTGCCTTTCATGATTTTCTTGCATATCTCTCATTTCTCTTCCCAGTTTTTCTTCCACCTCTCTTAGTTGATTTTCAGAATCCTTCATGAGCTGTTCCATGGTCTGAGATCATTGCATATTTTTTGTAGGTTTTGGATGTAGAAACCTTGACTTTGATGTCTTCATCTGATGATATGCATTGTTCTCCTTCATCCAAAAGGATGGAAGAATATAACTTTTCATCAGAAAGTAACCTTCTATAGTGTTATGCCCCTTTTTGGGGCACTTTCCCAACCAGTTGTTTGACTTTTGAGTCCTTTGTCAAGCAAAGGGTATTCTCTAGGGACCTGTAAATTTTCAGTTCCTCCAAGGTGGCACAATCAAGAGAGAGGAGTTTACTCCTCTCCTGGCCTGAGCTCTGATCTGGGAGCAACCATAAGCTTTGTTGCCCAGGATCTGTGAGTAGGATTCCCTCTCCAGAGGCTCCACCAGCTCCACCACTCAAGTGCAGCTCCTCACCCCAGAACTGCCACTCAGGATTGAGACCCAGATAGGCTATTTAATTCCCCCAGGGATCTTTAGGCAGAGTGTTCCAAAAATGGACACTGCTGCCACAGTGGCTAATGCAACCCTGGAAACAGTGCTAGGGCCAGACCTGGTACCTTCTTGCCCAGGTGACAGACTTTTCTCACTGACCTTTAAAGCTGTCTTTGGTATTTGTGGATTGAGAAATATGGGAACTGCAGCTGCTGCCTGTGATTCTGTGCCCTGAAGCCTGCTCCAGTCCTGTCTGTGCCTATGACCAAGCCTGAGCTGTGCTCTGCATTCAGCCCAATGTAATAAATTTTTCTGGTCAGCCTTCCAGGCTGTCTTGGGCTGAAATCTCATTCTGTTGTTTTCTGTCTTCTACTGCTCTAGAATTTGTTTGGAGTTATGTTTTACAGGTATTTTATGGGATATGGGGGCAGAGCTAGAGCGAGTTTGTTTTTCTACTCTGCCATCTTGACTCTGCCCAAGTCTAGTTACTTTTATGATATGTTAACTTCATTGGGCTCTAAGAACAGCTTCAACTATACTATTGTATATACATATATATATATATATATATTTATATTTATATAGGACATTACATATATGTATTACATATTATATCCACAAAAAGCAGGTATAATCCTAGGAAATTTTAAAGATTCCATCTCTATGTTGTTATGTGTGCATTACCTATAATAATTATGAAAATGTAATGGAGCTTTTGATTATACCATTTCAATATTAATTTTGGTCACTTATTGGAAGACAGTTTCAAATGTGTCAAAGCATAAAAATATTCTGCAGTTAGCAATAATTTTCAATAACGAATACCCTGGAAATATTATGTTAAATGTCATCAAATTTCTCATAAGATAAATAATAAAGAAGTAATCAGAGAAAAATATTTTATTGGCTAATATACAACATTTTCAGTTGTCAAAATGTACATTTTAAAGCAAAAACTCCATCAGTCACTAAAGCAATACTATAGTTTAGAACATTCTTTATACTATAATCACACTTCATGAGTTTTTGAAATGTTTGCTTGTCTCTTGTGCCTTGTAATTCCTTAGGTACATTTCTCCAATAGCTTGTTGTAATTATACTGTACTCACCACCAAGTTATACTGTTAATTAACCTCCTGATATCTCAAGTATATTAGGAAAAGAGAAAAAAATATCAAAATTAACTTAAAATGACATGACTGGCCACCTATTAACAAGTTCTCAATTTTTCTCAAAATGCATGGACATGTTCAATTATGAAGCATAAAGTACAAGCATATTGTGAATGATTTGTCTTTTAAAACTGAGAATGGAAATCCCCATTGTTCCTTTTCAGGAATGAATTCCTATGAAGTATTGTGAGTTTGATTAGTCACTGTCTCTTGTTACTGAAAAAGATATTTTCCCATGTAGGATGAGTTTAATGGAACTAGGGTTCACTTGATTAGAGAACTTCAGATGTAATTGCTGGGTTTTTTAATTCCTTCAAAAGAGAAAAAAAATAGTTAATAGAGCATCTCTTATGGATAATAGCTCCAATAGTTTCCTGAATGGAATATTCTAGTGGAAAATTTCATTTTAATGGTCCAGTGCACAATAGGCAAATGAGTCAAAACAAAATGTATCCATATTTTTGTTTTAAAAATTAAATTAAGGAAGCCAAGATGGCAGAGTAGAAGCAGGAACCTGCTACAGCTTGCCCCCCCAAAACCCTTCAAAAAACTTGTAAAATTGACTCTAAACAAATTCTAGAGCAGCAGAAGCCACAAAATGACAGACTGAATTTCTAGATTCTAGAGCAGCAGAAGCCACAAAATGACAGACAAATTTCAAGCCAAAGACAATCTGGAAGGACAGGAAGTTTCTATCACTCCAGTCTGGGCATGGACTGAGCTGGCTCAGGCTTTAGGGGACTGAACTGCTGGGGGCTGCTGCAGATTCCTGTCAGAGAGGGGATCCTGGTCAAGCCCCAGACCTACCTTGGCCCCAGCCGCAGCCCCAGGATAACAGCCAGCTGAAGCTTAAGCTGCTTCTGTAGCTCTCCACTTGACAAAGCTCAAAATTCAAATAAGTGACTGGGAAAAGGAGCAAACAGGGAAAAAGAAACAGACTATAGATTTTTACTTTTTCTGTGAAGATGTATTTTCTCATGTCATTGGTGATGAGGAAGATCAAAATGTTCAGCTGGAAGAAGACAATAAAGCCAAAGCTCTTGCATCTAAGGCCTTTAAGAAAAATATGAATTTGTATTAGGCCATGGAAGAGCTCAAAAAGGATTTTGAAAATCAAATAAGAGAAGTAGAGGAAAAATTTAGAAGAGAAATGAAAGTCATGCAAGAAAATCATGAAAAACGAGTGAACAGCTTGCTAAAGAAATCTCCCAAAATGTTGAAGACAATAATACCTTTAAAAATTAGGTTAACCCAAATGGAAAAAAGATGCAAAAAGCCAATGAGGAGAAGTATGTCTTAAAACATTTTGGGTAAAATTGAAAAAAGAGGTCCAAAAGTTCACTGAAGAAAATAATTTTTAAAAATTTAAAATAAAAAAAATTAAATGAGCAAATGGAAGCTAAAGATTTTATGAGAAATAAAGAAATTTAAAAAAAAAAGCAAAAGGATGAAAAAAATAGAAGTCAATATGAAGTATCTCATTAAAAAAAAAAACAAAAAAACAAAAGAAAACCAAACAACTGACCTGGGAAATGAATGCAGGAAAGAGAATTTTAAAATTATTGTACTAGCTGAATGACATAATCAAAAAAATAGCCTAGATATCATCATTCAAGAAATTATCAAGGAAAACTGCCCTGATATTCTAGAACCAGAAGATCAAATAGAAATGCAAAAAATCCACCAATTATCTCTTGAAAGAGATCCCAAAAGGAAAACTCCTAGGACTATTGTAGCCAAGTTCCAGAGTTATCAGGTCAAGGAGAAAATATTAAAAGCAGCCAGAAAGAAACAGTTCAAGTATTGTGGAAACACAATCAACTTAGCACAGGACTTAGAAGGTTCTACACCAAGGGATCAGAGGGTTTGGAATATGATATCCCAGAGGTCAAAGGAGATAGGATTAAAACCAAGAATCACCTACCCAACAAAAATGAGTATAAAACTTAAGGAGGAAAAATGGAATTTCAATGAAATAGAGGACTTCCAAGCATTCTTATTAAAAAGAACAGAGTTGAATAGAAAATTTGACTGTCAAATATAAGAATCAAGAGAAGCATGGAAAGGTAAACAAGAAAAAAAAGCATAAGGGATTTATTAAAGTTGAACTGTTTTGATTCCTACATGGAAATATGATATTTGTAACTCATGAGACCTTTCTCAGTGTTAGAATAGTTGGAGAGGATACACATACATATACACACATACACAGATATATACACACATACATATATACATACATACATATACATACATATATATAGAGAGAGAGAGAGAAAGAGAGAGAGAGAGAGGAGAGAGAGAGAGAGAGAGAGAGAGAGAGAGGAGAGAGAGAGAGAGAGAGAGAGAATGAGAATGGGCATGAGTACAGAGTGAGCTGAATATGAAGAAATGATGTCTAAAAAAGAAAATTAAGGGTTGAGAGGAATGTATTAGGAGAAAGAGAAAGGATGAAGTAGAACTTAGTAAGTCATACTCAATTGGGTATGAAAGTTTATCTTACCCTACAGGAAAGCAGGGGGAAGGAGATAAGAGAGGGGTTATAATAGAAGGGACAGCAAATTGGAAGAGGGGGCAATTGGAAACAAACACTTTGGTAGAGGGACAGGTCAAAGGAGAGAATTAAATAAATGGAAGGTGGGACAAAACATGATTATTATGGAAGTGTTTTTCATGACTCCACATGTATAACCTTTATCAAATTGCTTACTTTCTCAATGAGAGTGGGTGGGGTGGGGGAAGTGAAAAAATGTAGAACTCAAAGCTTTAAAAATGAGCATTATAGGTTGTTTTCACATGCAACTAAGAAATAAGATAGACAATGGGATATAGAAATCAATCTTACCTAACAGCAACATAGAAGTGAAGGGATTGGGGGGGTAATGATAGAAGGCAGGGCATATTGGAGGAAAGGACAATCAGAATGTACACTGACCTGGTGTGGGGATAGGAGGGAGATTGGGAGAAAATTTGAAATTCAAAGTTTTGTGGAAGTGAATGTTGAAAACTGAAAATAAATTTATATGAAAAAATAAGCTATATAATGCCAAAAAATTAAAATTAAATTAAAAAATAAAATAACACCTTCATTGGAATTAGTAAATGAGATCTTTCTACAGTCATTCTTTCATTTAAGGAGTACATTTATGAAATCTTTAAAGTATTTCACAACTGAGTACATAAAATAGAAAATGATACATTTTTTTCAAGGTCTGATCATGAGATTTAAAGTATATAAATCATTTCACACAAAATACAATTTCTACAAAAGGTGTATTCAACATTTACATATTTTGGGATCCTTGAATGTTTTGTTTGTGATGAGTTAGTTTAGTTTGTGCATTTATGTACAAATGAAAACTATGACTATGTCCTGTCTATACTAGCTAGATTTTCTCTATTCCAAGGGACCCCTAACCCTAATCAATTATCTTCCAAATGTGCTTTCTTAGTCACAAGAAAGATTGAGTGGTTGCAGAGTACATATCTGTCACTGCTAATGGTGGTAGTGGTGGGGCCAGGAAGGAGCAAAAAGAAAAAAAAAAATTCAAGTCTATGGCTTACCCAAGACTTATTGGTGAATCACTTTGAAAATCAATTTAACTCTTTTTTTTTTTTTACTGAGAAATGGACAAGAGGAAAAATAGATAAGTAGACATAAAGAGATAGATCAGATAGGTAAAGGAGTAATGCTTTCTCTTTTCTACCCCAACTCCCCTTCACTAAACACACACACACACACACACACACACACACACACACACACACACACACACCCTGCTATGACTGATTGTTGTATTCAATGATGTTTTGACTTTTGACACTTTTAATCTTCCTTTAACTCCTCTCTTCTCCCTTGACTTTAAAGACATTAGTTGTCTTCCTGTCCTCTTCCACTTTAACCTTCCATCCTTGTATCCCTGGCTCCCACCTTGTTCTCTTTTTGGACCTCTTAAAATAAATATTCTGCCAAAGGTCTGTCTTTGGATTTCTTGTCTCTTTGTATTCTTTCCCTTACCAGCTCCATTTATTCCCTGGGTTTTCAGCTACTAATGGATTCCCAAAGCTATCTCTTTGCCTCTGTCTTCTTTTGTGAACTCTAAGTGCACATCAGTAGCTGATAGTTCCATTAACTGTTAGAATATAACAAATTCCAAAATAAACTTATTATCATTTCCCTTTACCCTACTCTTCCATTTGATTTTATTACTCTGACATTGGCTGCACCATCCACTTTTATTTCCCATGTGCAAAACTTTGATGCTATCTGTCTCTCATAGCACTTCACATCTATTGATTCATAGATGATCTATTGTATTCACATATTTTATTGCATATAAAAATATGAGGCAAAGAATTTTTTATTTTGATCTGATCTTTATATTTAAATGCAAAACAAAATGTGACTGAAAAGATAACTAAGAAAAATGATTTTGCCTCTTTGAATTGACTTTGTCTTCCTGTGCTTCTCTTTAGCCATTCATCTATATAAGAGAACTAACTGGAGAACTCTCAAATTCAGAATTATTTGTTGTTACAGATAAGGATTATCTGGCTTACACTCTAGTTTACAGAGATTACAAATTAAAAGAATATGGAATCTTGTTATTGAGCCATTTTTCTCTCATGATTGATTCTTCATTATCCCATTTGAGGTTTCCTTGGCAAAGATACTGAAGTGGTTTGCCATTTCTTTCTCCAACTTTTCTTATAAGTGAGAAACTAACACAAACAGGGCTAAGTGACTTGTCCAAGGTCACACACTTAGTTAAGTGCCTAAAGCCAGATGGAAACTTGGGAAGATAAGTGACTTAATTAATCATAATTGATCAAGGGCAATCATCTAGCTACCCCTCGGAAGTATATGGGAAAAATCACCATAAATTAGTGTGAGATACTTGAACAAGGGGCTCAAGCCCTATACTGGAGATGATTGTCCAAGTAAAAGATTTTAGCTCACTGAAATGAATCTTCATTTTGTTCTAAAGAACTTATTGCCTGGGTCAGAGATGAAATATCTCAATAGCAGTCAAGGCTGTGACAAAATAAGACTGAAAAGACTTTCTGTTTATCCTAAGTTTTTTTTTTTCCTTTTCACCTTTTAACTTTCCTAAAGGAGTTTGGATAAACAAAAAGCCAATAACAACAAATCCAAGGGACCTGTAACACCTCCTGCTCTTCCCTTTGGAAAAGAACTCCAAGTTATTTCAGTTAGGTCAGAAACTAAAACTGATTGAAACCAACTACAAGTAAAACAGAAGGAGGAAACTCATTAGAGGAAGTTCATTGATATCACTGTAAAATATCTGCTCGCCACCAGCACCATGAACATTCTGTTGCATTGGAAGTGTGAAATGCCAATTCACAATTGACATCATGTGGTCTCTGTGTTTTTACCCTGCATAATCCTGGGCTGCAAGTACTCAGCTTCCATTTATGTGGTAGCCACGTGTCCCATGGAGTAATACTTTGTTTCTAAGTGTTGTTCATATATAGAGCCACTTTTCTCATTGGTCTTCTATATATTTGTGGGAAAGGTCACCCCATATTTTTAGAAGAAATATCTTCTTACTAATTTTCTTACTGTGATATTTTATTAAATGCTTTTGCTTTGAACTTTGTCCCCAGTTGATTATTAAAGGTAAACACATTGATTTGGGGCTTGCGAGGATTTTGAAGAGATACTGCTGTACTGACAATTTTGAACCTGGGGTGGCCCATCTACTGGTGTTTCCCCTTATGACTAGGGGTGAAGGTGAGAAGAATACACTCTTAAACTCTTAAAAATGGATGAAAGTAGGCCACATATTTCAATACGGAGTCATCCAACTACTGGTATCTTTTAATCCCCTTCAACACCCTAAAAAGTCAAAGGTTTGTATATAAGAGAATTACCAAATGACCCCCACATCTAGACCATATAGTGGAATAAAAGAAGAGAAAGTGCCTGGGAGCTCACCTCCAAATCACAGACTATAACACAGGGTAATCGAATGAAGAGTGGTCAGCTGTGTGTATCGAAGCAATGAAAACATTTTTAATACATTTTGCTAAAAGCAGTGTCCAGTTTGTCTTTTAGGCTCTAAATGGTTAGTAACAATCTCTGAGAACAGCTTATACAGGTAAATATGTCTATGTTGTTCATGTGACCCTTAATGTTTGACTTCACACTGGCAACATATGGACCTAATGAGAAATAAATTGAGATTATTATCTATCTTAATCACCATTGTACTAGACCTTGGCACTCTTCATGTAAATTATGCTATTTCTCACTGACTATTCTGAAAGTACATACAGAGTGTAACTTCTCCGATTTTCCCTTTAACATTGTAATATTTTAATGAGTGATTTTGTGATAAAATTTTATTCCGTATGTGATTTTAATGATATTCTACCCCATGAACATTACACACACACACACACATATATATGTATATATATATATATATTTAGTCTACTACACATAAAATTATATTCTAATTTATAAAACTTCACTTGAAAAAATATATATGTTTTTCACTGATTTTAACAAGGTTAAGATGCTGGGTGAAAGGACCATTCATTAGTGATCTGAGTATTTGAACAAATGTAATGAAAAAAGCAAAATTCTTTTTGCCAAAAATCGGTAACTTCCTCTTTGCTTTGTCTGACATCTAGCTCAGTGCTTAGCACATAGTAGGTACTTCATAAATTTTCACCGATTTGCTGGTTGTCAATTGTGCAGCATTAATCTCAAATCTACATCCTATCGTAATTCAAGGAACTTTACAAAATATTCCTTGAGTACGTTCATCTAATATCATTAATGTATCTTAGTTAAGACATTGTTTATTCCTGGATTATATGAACTTTTGTGTTTTGTTGATCACAATGTTGGTGCCATAGAAATGGACAGACATTCATTTTGCTTTGCTGAAAGTATTAGTAAACATATCTTTGGTCATATCAAGTAACTTCATTGTCATTCATAATAACTTACAACCATCTGAGTTTGTTCATTTTATATGGTTACAAGGCTCATCAGCTATAAGAGTAAGATGCCCAGACCCTGCCATCTGCATCAAGGTGATGCATAATGTTATACCACACAAAAGACTAGTCCAGTTATTTGACATGATGTTCCATTTTGTGAGCATACTGTTTACATAATAATTTTAACTTATATGATGATAATCATTCAAATGAGAACATTGGGAGTAAATTCAACCTAATGTTTCTTAAATGGGTATAGAAAATAGGCTTTTCACAAAATTCTTTTTCAATTATTGGCTTATCCTTTAATAATTTTGAGTTGATTCATTAGGCAAAATGCTCCACTAATGTTCTATGTCAATGTTTTCTTATGGCAAAGATTTTCAGCTAACCAAAGTTTCTCAAAAGCTTTGATAGGATAGACCAAGTTCCGGTAAATTGTCTTGCATTTTTTTTCTACCAATAGAACATAAAGTTAGAGGTTAGAGCTTGTTTCATTAATATGTTTATCCTCATGTCTAGCGCAGTGTATTGCACATAGTTATTAATAAATGCCTTTTAATTGGAATTGAACTAGATACCACACAAATAGGATGTTGTGGGAAAAGTTCTATGTAAATGTTAATATATTCTATACAATGAAATAGCATGATTAAACTCATCCTTTACATGACACCATCTCTAACATTATAATAGTCTTCTATATGCTAATGTCTGAGAAAAGGATTTGGAAAGAAAACTATTTCTTTTGACATGTTTAAAATTCTTCATTCCTTAAAATTTCTCTCAATATGTATGCAGATTACTATGGTCGACATCCTCCAGATGGAGCCTATACTAGATTGTTTCTCATAGAGGCAAGAAAGCACTGCAAATTACATATATTTTACAAAGTATATTTCACATGCAAATTACTTAGAGTATGCAAATTGGATGACTTCAGAATTATTATTACCATTTATATTTTGATTTCTGATTAGGTTGCTAAGAGATTACATCTAAACTAGGTCCCTTCCTTTACTTCTCAACATCAAATCAAGAAATGTGTCAGAGAAATAGAAAAACAACATCTACAATAACAACAGAAAGATCAAGGGAGAAGAAAGAATATTTTCCAAGGAACACTGCAGAAATGTGAAGAGATGAACTAGGAGAAGGGGGAAAAAAGGAGTAAAAAATGATTTCAAATAACATTGCAATGATAAAAAATAAATTAATATCCATATTTATTTATTTAAATATTTAATTTATTAATTTATTTGATAATATATTTAGCAACATTAGTTATTTAAATAATAAATAAATAATAAATTATTTCAAATAACATTGTGAATGGTTTTATAAAGTCATATTAGAAAATGCCCAGAAAAGATCACTAATATGCCAAGATTAACAGGAACATTCTCAATTTTTTTGTTTATCTTCCGAGATTTTCTTGATTTAATGAAAAAAGAAAGGAAGAAAATGGGTTGTCAATTAGTTATTAATTATTGTCTGCTCACATACACTTTCATTCATTTCTTTCATGGCATCCTTCCTAATATATCTTCATGAATCTCTATTTATAATTTATTTCATTAAATGCTTGCCTGTAATATGTATTTCTGCTATTTTGGGGTAATGGTTAATTTCAGTTCATTAGAGACTCTACAATTCAATGATTTATTAGAAGAATATTTGAAGAATATTGCTATAAAAATGGTCATGTGTTTCAGAAAGATGTTTAGAAGTAATTGAAAACACTGTAATTTCCCAAGTGTAATTCAGGACTTTTTCTATCTCCTTTCTCAGTCTGAGGAAATGTGTCAGTAGCTATTGATATGCCATTTGCTTAGTTTTATTAGATCCATTTTGTACATTAAAAAATTTTTTTTGGTTAAAAATGGAATTTTTGGGGGGAGGAGAAGAAAATGTACAGATACAATGTACAAAATACATTGATAACATAAATGAAGGTGAGATCAAAATAAAAAGAGCATTAAAATTGAAGACTAACATAAGCATAGACAATAATCAAAATACATATACTTAGATGGAGACTAATAAGTGTTCTAAATAATGATTTGGCTCAATAATATATGATAGAAACATTTGTTCTTACAATAGAAAATTACAAAATTTCGAGTTGTCTTTACAGTGGTGCTTACAAGAGAATGCATGTTTTTAATTATTTATTTTCAAAAGAAAAATGTCATTTGTGAATTAAACAGGTATTTAAATATCAAATAAAGAAGTGCAGTAGATCTTTTATCTCATTGCTTTGAAATGTCTCTCTATCAATGCAGATTGCCATCCATTCTTGCTTATCCATCAAGTATCAACGTTGTTTGTTTCCTTCCATAAGTTCATCAGAGAGTCTGCCTAATTTGCCTCCCAAACTTTCACCTGATATCATGAAATTAAGAGCTGTGAGCAACATCTATCTGCCTCTCATTCCTAGACCTCACCATGTGATCAGATCCAATTTCTTTCCCAGTTAACCTTATTTATCATTTAATCCTCTTCTCTGAATTACCTCAGCCATTATACATGGAAACCTGTTCATTTTGAGTACTTTTCTTCTAATTGCCCTCTGTGTGAGGAGAAAGTGAGACTGTTGACCTTGCACAGCCCTCCCTCACTCAAAAGAAAGTCAAGTGCAAGTTATGTCATCATTTCTCTGATGGCATGGTCTTCTTCGGCAACAAAGGACGAACACAACAACCCTCTGTGTAATCTTCCCAAGCAATTCCTCAGACACTATCATGTTCACATTTCATATATTCATAAATGTCATATTATTGGAATTAAAAACATAGAATTTTAATTCTGAGGAAATTTTGGTGTCATTAAAGTTGCTTAGTTTCTTAATGCCAACTAATCTGGCCGCCTCCCCGCCTTCTGTTTAACTTCAGGTCCAAATTATCAGTTGCAGAAATGATTATTGCATTCTTAGAGCAAAAATCAGAATTAGTATAAATATAAAAATGAGAAAAATGTCATATAATTAAAACATCTCAGCTATGATCTATTTAAGAAAATTATTGATAATACTAAAGATTATTGGACAATTGAAATTATGGAAACCAAATATGATAATTTTATACTCTATGTTAACTTTGATTTGATTGCCAAAATAGGAGTAGCAAAAGAGCCCAGAAAGGTCTCTGAACAAAAACATTTTCAAATTATGTAATAAGAAGAAAGACATTTTAAATACAATTCAATTTAAACAAATTTTGAACATAAAGTCTTTTGTGTAATTTTTAACGAAATAAGAAAGATGATGAGAAAGAATTACCGATTTAGAGCTTCAAGGAATCTTTGAAGTCATAAAATCCCACCCCCACCCTATCATTTGTAATGTAGTCAATGTTTTGGGTCAATTTTCCCAACTTCCTCTCTAGTTTACAAGTGATTATTTTACATTCCCTCAAGACTCAAGATTAAACTCGATGGGATTGGGAAACGTCATTGTAAATGCTAAATGGTGCAGTGGATAAAGTGCCAAGTCTAAACTGCCTGTGTTCCAATCTGGCCTCAGACACTTAAGAGCAGTGTGACAGTGAGTAAGTCACTCAACCCTGTTTGCCTTATTTCCTCATTTTTAAAATGAGCTGTAGAAAGAAATGGCAAACTACTCCAGCATCTTTGCCAAGAAAACCCTAATAGGGTCACCAAAAGACACAACTGAAATGATCAAGTAACAACAGTTCATGAGCCCCCATTGACATACTTGCCTTAATGTGTTAAATGCATTTGTAGAAAGGGTTATCTAGTAAGGTGGGGGAGGTGCCAGACACTGGTGCTAAATACTTTACAAATATTAACTCATTTGATCTTCTTAACAACATTTCAAGATAAGAGCTCTTTTTGTCCTGATTTTATAGTTGAGGAAATTGAGACAAATCATGGTTAATAGACTTGTCAAGGGCCTGAAGTCAGATGTGAATTTAGATCTTCTGACTCCAGGGCTAGCATTCTATCCATTGTACCATCTCAGAGTCCTGTGACACACTCGTCTATAAGTACATGTTGAATTCAGTGGAAAGTGGACTTGAGTTTAGAAAGAATATTGGGCAAAGTAGAAAAACACCAACTCCTGTTGGCTAAAAGTTCTCCCTCCCTCTCTCCTCACCCCGTTTCATTGTGTACTCAAGAAAGACCCCTGGGTTATGATCTAGCTTCTCTGCAAATCTCCCTGTGGTGTTGTGAATCTGCCTTTCTATCCTTCTGTTGTTACCTTTGGTGATGATATTAGGATACCCATGAGAAGTACCCATTCCTCTAGACCTATTTCCAGTATGGAGGAGACTTAGGCAGTAATCAAGAAAATGCTCTCTGCTCATTGTCCCTCCAAGTGGTTTTTCCCCAGGGGTTGTAATGGAAAATGTGTCATTCCAATTTCTTAAATGAGTTTGTTGAAAAGTTATATATTTCATTTGATTCCCAAGAATAAAAGCTTTTCAATCTAGCTGTCTGGCTTACAATGTTTCAGGCTGTCTCAGATACAAACATATTTTCTACTGCTCTTGGTTTCCCACCATCAGTTTGCTTTGGATATCAGGCAAATAAATTACTTTAATTGCCTACAATTGGCTGATGCCTGTGTCAGATGACTATGGGATGTGGGGTGCATAGCAGCTTATTATATCGTTGTTGTGATGCGTAACCCAAGTGGAAAGTCTGAAGAAAATGAAGGATAGTATTTCTAAGAAAGTAGACTTGTGGGGCTGAACAGTTAAGTTTATCAAATTATACCCCTGATTTTTGGAGCTGGAGTAATTCACAGCACCACCTATATCTCTGAGACAATTAAGCAAGCAAAGCAAAACAAAACATCCCATGACAGAAGCAAAGCCCCTCCAGTCACAAAGCTCAAGCCCCAAGTCCGGAGATAGTAGGAAAAAAAACAAAACAAAACTGGTCCAGGTTTGTATCAGGCTTTGAGTACAAAATGGGTCAATCCTTCTGTCTCTTCTTTTCAATGATTGTCTTTTTGACATGACATTATCGAGAACAATTTTGTAGCACAGGTGGTGTAGAAATTAACTTAAACATTTGGTGTAATTCACTGGTGAGTTTTTGACCAATTTCAAAATTCATTGTCTCATACATTTGGGGCAGCAATCATACATTTAATCTTGGGTTATTCCCCGCCCCCTTATTTATGGAGCTAGTTATAATAAATATACTTTGCAGGTCTTTTAAATCTTTTTCCACTCTCATAACTAGGTTCTTCCTTCCATATTATCTTCCAAGTTATTTGAAAATCCATGTTCCTGTCACCCATCACTGCTGTGGAAAATGGAACTTTTTTGATATCTTTTCCTCTAATCAAAATAGAATTATTTCACTGATTAAATTACTAAGGTTGAAAACCATGTTTTAAAACTTTTTGGTGAAGCCACAATGACAGAATAAAAGCAGGGACTTGCTTGAGCTCTCCCTCAAAGCCTTCCAAATAGCAGTTAAAAATGACCCTAAGCAAATTCTAGAGGTACAGAACCTACAAAATGACAGAATGAAACAAATTTCCAGCCCAAGACAATCTGGATAGCTGACAGGAAGGTTATGCAGCAATGGACAAGGAGCACTGTGCAGTTAGGTCCACAGATGGGCCAGAGTAGGCCTCAGGAAACTAAATCACTGGCAGCTGCAGCAGTTTCCAGAATTCTCAAGCCACACATGCCAGACAGCAGAGAACTTCAGTGGGAAAACTGTGGGATCTGGGTGAAAGAGAATTGCTTGGTCTGGTCATGGAATCTTGAACAGGGAAGGCTTGTTTTATAGAAAGGCCCACAACTTCTGCTAATTTTTAATGAGGCACTGGGTTACCAGGGTCATGATGACCTCCAGCTCTGAAAAGTGTATATACTCTGAGGTGAGGTTTTTCTTTGGAGTGTATATTTTGGAAGAAGACTCATGTGCCAGATGAAACTCTGGGTAGATGTTAAGGAGCCTCCTGACTTTGAAAAAAACAGATGTTGGTGCTTCTCTCTGGTAACTATGTATGTATGTATGTATGTATGTATGTATGTATGTATGTACATATATATATATATATATATATATATATATATATATATATATAATGGTCAAATAGTTGGATCTGTCTGTCAATATATGATGTATGTATGGCTTATGGTCAGACACTCCTTCTAAC